>CAKAOI010027707.1:0-24697 GCA_916701655.1 Sebastiscus albofasciatus
ATCTATCTATCTATCTATCTAACTATCCATCTATCTATGTATGTATGTAGGTTGGTGTTAGTACTGCAGTGTTTTATTCTCACATGGGTGGGGGTTAACTTTAACAGTTGCATATAGGGCTACACAGAAGGCTGAAGTGAAAATTGTGTGCAACAGCGCACAGAGTGTCTTGAACGCAGCCCGCTCGGAGTACTACAGTAACACCGACTACAATTACTTTCATTTTTTTCATCCTCTCCTCTCCTCTCCTCTCCTCTCTCCTCTCGCGATAGAGCGGCGGAGTGGTTTGACGGGCAGTCGAGGTTGCAGCAGGCAGAGGGAGACGGTGGAAGGTAAAGCAGGGAGGCAGGCAGCATCATGGCGGACAGAGACAGTGGCAGTGACCACGGAGGGCCCACCGCAGGCCCCGGCTCCGGCTCGCTGCCTCCGGGTGCGATGGGCGCCATGTCGCGGCTGCAGCACGACACCGAGGAGCTGGCGTCGAAGCGCGTCGACATCCAGAACAAGCGCTTCTACCTCGACGTGAAGCAGAATGTGAAAGGCCGCTTCCTAAAGATAGCCGAGGTCGGCGCTGGTGGCAACAAGAGCCGCCTCACTCTCTCCATGTCGGTGGCCGTGGAGTTCCGCGACTACCTCGGGGACTTTATCGAACACTACGCCCAGCTGGGGCCCACCAACCCGGACATAGTGCAGGATGAGCCGCGGCGGGCGCTCAAGAGCGAGTTCCTGGTGCGGGAGAATCGGAAATATTACATGGATCTGAAGGAGAACCAGAGGGGGCGGTTCCTGAGGATCCGGCAGACCGTTAATCGGGGGCCCGGATTGGGAAGCGCTCAAGGCCAGACTATCGCTCTGCCGGCTCAAGGGCTCATCGAGTTCCGCGACGCTCTGGCCAAACTCATCGACGACTACGGTGTGGACGAGGAGCCGGCGGAGCTCCCGGAGGGCACCTCGCTCACGGTCGACAACAAGCGCTTCTTCTTCGACGTGGGCTCCAATAAGTACGGGGTGTTCATGCGGGTGAGCGAGGTGAAGCCCACGTACCGGAACTCCATCACGGTTCCGTGCAAAGTGTGGTCCAAGTTCGGCAACACCTTCTGTAAATACGCGGAGGAGATGAGGAAGATCCAGGAGAGGAGTAGAGAGAAGCGGGCCTCCGAACTGCTACCTGAGGGCCCGCACGCAGGAGACGAAGGAGACGACGACTGACGAGGATTTTAAAGCAGAAATTGAAACAACACAAAAAAGACAAAAAAACTGCGATAAAAACCAAGACTATGAAGTGTAAAATAGAAAGAGAAATTTCCAAGGGAATCACCCCACACACAACCTCCACAGATATGACAGCAAGCTCGCTGTCTCCTCGCTCATTGTACTGGATGTCACCCCCACTTACCACCCATGTAACAGTAAGCCGCTGCTATCAAGGATTGAACTGTAAGATATGAACTGTTTCCTACTTGATTTAAAAATGACAATGATGAACAGAGTGTTTATATCTCTTATCAAACTGACAGATTTTGCACACATCAAAGCTATTTCGAAAAAAAAAATGTTTAAATGTTTTTCTCAAACTGGTAAATATGCTAAGATTTAATCAAAAGTTAAAAAACCAGAGGTCTATTATATTAAAAATGACAGTCTTCATGTATAGAACGAATATTTGACATCAGCACAAAGAGAAATATATTATGGACTTTATGAAACCAAAATCTGATACCAGATGTATAGTTTATTATAAAGGTACTGCAGAATAAAGATGAAAGCGCTCTAAAAGTATGAATTGCAGAAATCAGCACTACAGGCCTGTAAACACCTGTCAGCATGTGTGTAGGCTCATGTTTTGAAAGAAGTTTTGGCAAAGTAGGCTATAGTCTTTAATTTGACCTAGTAGGCTAATGAAAGCATTTCTATCATGCCATTATGGAAAGGTTGAGACTCCAAAATTAATAGACTATTTTGTGCGCCTCAAACAAATGGGGATAAATCTATCTCTGAGCTACTATATTGAATATCAACCCTCTTGCACCATGTCCATATAAACTTAAATGAAAAAAAGTGCTAACTTAGATGTTACTAATTATGATTTTGTGAATCAGCTGTAAAAAAAAAAATCCTTATTAAGATGCCCACGTTTTCTGTGGGTTAACTTTTTTCTTCGTTACTTTGTTATTTTTTTTCCTCTGGGGTGGGAGGGGTGGGGGGGTGGGGGATGCAAACAGGATGAGGTCCACTTGTGGGAGCGCGAGATGCGGAAACTAAAAAATACAAAATATAGACGCGTCAGCGCAGAGCGCGGCGAGGCAACGCATCCTCTCTGACGTCATTACGACCCGTGCCTTATACACTCTACTCGTTTACGTGTTCTCACGTGGATGGTCCGTGACCTCGACCGCTGTACGTTTTCATTTACGAGTGCTGTTATGTAGGTCGAAATATAGAAACTCGCCCGCGCCTGCGTTAAGTCACACCCCTGTGGTGCATGGAGCATGGGTGGCAACACCAAAAGTAAGCTGAAAGGGAACCAACGATGATAGTGGGCAGAGACAGAGCGGGCCCCTCAAAAAGATGAGGTACTGCCGTATTAAGGGGGTGGGGGGTCAGTCGGTGTGTTATGCCCAGAATCCCTAGACCCTAGCAGCACCCCTGGTGGCCTCTCAGTAGAGTAGAGATGTGCCTCCCTGGAACAGCAGAACGACCCAGGATGTACCACTGGGTGTCAGCACGGAGATTCATCGGAAGATGTTTTACGGGTGGTTTTGCACACCATATGCACCATGTTAAAAAAAAAAAAAAAACAGCAACAACAAAAAAAAACTAAATCAGGAGTGGCTGGATGAGACTATTCGTCAGAGCTGAGATGGATGCCATTAAAGAGCCAGGCAGTCAGCCAGCCAGCCAGGCGGGCCAGCCGGCCGAGCCGTGCCGTCAGTCTGAGTGCAGTTCAGTGGATGTAGAGGCCTATCAGTGCAGGGCCGAGGCAGTATCTATCTCTTTATGGTGCTACAGCCCCTTGATCACTCCTTGGGGCCCTCGCCACTCAGAATATGTCACTTTTGCATTATTTTTATTCTGATGCTGTTTTTTTTTTTTCCCTTCAAAGTTCCTTTTCTCCACGTTGTGTTGTCCAGAACGTTGTCAGGTTTCTCCCTCCCGGGCAGAGAGGAAGCCGCCGACTAGTGTAGGACGTTTCATATTAGTGTGCAATATTGTGTGCGTGCCAACCGCGGCATTGTATCACGTGTATAGACTATTAAAAGACGAAAAAATGTATAGGCTAATGTGATCAGTAGATATTTGAAAGCATGACGATGAGGTTGATGCATCTGCATTATATTTCCGAAATGTGAAGTCTTTCTTCTCAAGCACTTTTGCTCAAAGTGGGGAAAAAAAAGTCAGACTAAGTAGTGAGCTATTTTTCCTGTCATGTTCTGTAAACCAGTAGGCTGCCTTGTCTGTCTATCAGTGCGCGTAGACTAGTTCGGGTGTTTTACGTCCCCATACGGAGTCACCCCAGAGAAAACCCCTTTACCTCTTTGGTCCTCCCCTAACACACACACACACACACACACACACCTCTAACTGTCTCCATGTCAGCCTCTCTGCAGTGGCCTACACTGGAGTTGAATAGTATCTTGGGGCATGGGTCCAGGGGTGGCTGACACACACACACATACATACACACACACACACATACAGTCTCTCCCTGTTGAGGCCTCTTGTCGCTCCTAGTGTTTGGGAGGCCTCTAAAGTATTTTGAATGGTGTCTAGGACTGCACAAGGCCTCCTGTCATTAGTAGCCAGGAAACTGTGTGAGTGTGACCCCTCTCTCGCCTGGGACCGCCGATTGCAGGACAGGTGAACTACGATTCGACTCTTGCTTGTCTGCGGTTTCACTTGAGCTAGGCGATAGTGATCGGCCGCAGCAGACCCAAAAGGACAGAGGAGTTTGTTGTTTGTTTTTACAATGAGGATCACAATCCCTCTCCCTTATGTGGGCAGACTCTGATCTCAGGTCTGCTCCTCTTTCCCAGCAAGTGTAAAAAAAAAGGCCCTGGCTCATTGTCCGTGCAGTAAATCTTCAAATGCGCAAATACGCTCCGTCAGACACAGTCCAGTCTTTCTTTTTGACCCGGTTGACCTTTAGGCTTCAGGCCCAGACACACCAAGCCGACATCAAAGAACTAGCGGCGACAAAGTCCACCAGCTGCGTCACCTCACGTCGCCTTTGTCTTGGCCAAAAAGTTGCACTTGAACACACCGCAAAGAGATAGCCGACGGCCAACTACCACATACGTTCTGCGCTTGCGTGAGATGAAATATCCCTCCCTACTAGCAGGTGGCGGTAGTCTGTATTCGTCATTCAAAAAGGGAAACCGTAAGGCAGAGGACAGCAGATATATATAAGCCGTTGTTATGATATGCACATGAAACAAAGCAGCGTTTGACGACCATTTTCACACCAGTCTCACTCACCACTTAGCTTCAAGCCAGATGGCCATGATGTTGTGAAAATATACGTGTATTGGAATGATCAGATGAAGATGAAAAATGAGAAGAGCCGTCTGCGTGACTTTACTCGTTGGCTTGCTTTCCTCAAGTCAGTTTCTCTTCTTGTGCTTTGATTTGTTTAAGCTGAACAGCCAATCAGTGATTTCTCTCACCGATGCGCCCCGCCGGCGATTCAACATGCTGAATCGGCCGAAAAAACTCAGACACGGGCAGACTAGACCCAACGGTGCAGGACACACCACAGAAACTAGGCTGACGGACGCTCACCGGCGGTCTCAAAATGGTTCCCCAAAATGTCAGACGTACGACCGTCGGCTTGGTGTGTCAGGGCCTTCAGACTGAAGTGCTAGTTAACTATCATTATGCACACTCCAAGTGGTTAGTTTACCTATCAGCTTTATTTAAAGCAGCCTGGCCTACAACACGATGACTGAGCCTGGTCACAGGCCCCATCAGAGCCACGTAGGTGACATGAAGGGGAACACAGACTGCATGGATTGCAGCTTTAGAGGCCTCAGTCGGATAAAATCTGCTAATGTAGTGACAGCCTGAGCCTGCCAGACATGTGGGATAGCCGAGGCTAGACTGAAGCAGAATTCCCCAAAGCACACCTGGGCTGAAACAGTATCAGAAGTCCTGTTGAATCCTTGCTTTAAAAAAAGTTGATCTGTGTTCGATTGGGCATGCCTGCGGCAACAGAGCCAAGAAAACTGTTCCAGAAAATCCCATCTGTTCCACGCAGGACGTTTTGGCCCAGGTTTGTCTGAGTGCTGGTGAAAGGCCTGATGAAGCCTGGCACTGCACTGTAGAGGCTTACCAGCAGCAGCCTACCATGACCTACTGACCCGGCTGTTAGACACATCCAGTTAGGACTTTTCTATCGGTTTCAGAGAAGGACAGGAAGTCTCTTTCCCCTCTTTCGGAGATGACTCCATTTCTTCACACTGCCCTGTGAATTATAAGATTCCATTAAACATGTGCCCAGCAACGCACATCTGAGGTCAATCTGAGTTCATCTTGAGTTCAACATGACTCTGTTGTGACACAGCACTTATTTCTAGCTTTAGCTTGACTGAATTCAGGCCTCCAGGAGGCTCATGGTACATGAAGACTGGAAATGCAACACTTCCTTTCTTTCTTTCTCTAAAGGCCAAATATAAGGAGAGCCTGAACCTGCTCATAGAGTTCCCTTTGTGAATGCCTCACTCTGTGAAATGCACACATTTCTTTAAAGATCGAAAGAGGTTTTGTTTTGTCACCGACTGTAAACGCCAGGTGCTACTGGCTCAGTTGTGCTTTAAGAGCAGAATGATTCTCTTTTGAAATACGACTCGTCCATTTTGGGTCGTCGAGTTACAGAGAAGGGAGGAGGGGGCGCTTGTGGTTTTGCTGAAGACAGTGTGATCAAATCCGATTTCTCAGTTGATGAGAGCTCACCCACTGTCACAGCAAAACCTGGAGTGACCTTGCAGCCATGTTGTGCCCACGTTACAGTCATCCAGACTCGAATGCAAAATGGTAGGCAGATTATTCGTCTTGTTTTCTGTTTAAAGCATGAGTGGTCAAGCTGTGTGCTGTCCTCAGTGGCTCTGGCTAAGTTCAGTGCACAGTGAAGCTCTTAGCATTGACGAGAATGATGTTCTGATTTGTTATACAGCGGTAGCCATCGTAGCAATCCTTAATGTAATCCTGCCTTTTTGTCTGTTATTACTGCAGTGTTCACTTTGTCAAATTTTATTCAAAAGAGTTTGTTCTTTTGCTGCTCAAACAACAGGTGACCAGACCATTCCTTACATATTTCAACTGATGGAAATAAAAGTATAATCGTGGATGTAACTCAAAAGTGCAGCAGTAGCTACTTGTTGCATGTCCTCAAAGTCAGATTGCTATGATGGCTCTAACTGCTTGTCCCTCCCGTTTTAAACAGGGAGATTATTCATGTTTCTGACCTCATTCAAACAGCCACATGTTCATGACGTACAACAGCGAACTTCCACAACTACTGACTTAAAACAGACTGAACTTCCACGAGGTGTTCCAGACAACCAAATCTGCTCTGTTCCTGGTTTCAGTGTTGTAGTCTTTCATTGGCCATTCAGAGTTTCTGGTTGATCACACAGCCAATCGCAGCCTCTGGTCAAAGCCAAGCACTATATGACTCATCACAAACCGCTGACAGAGGAGCTCATTCAGCACGTCTTCTTTTTCGCTCACGCTGCGAGTAGTAGGGTCCATCGTGTCTGCAGACTGTACAGGCTACTGTTGTGTATAGTTACAAAGACAAATGTTTTGAAGATGTTGGGAAATGGATCCTGGATTTTAAGGGGTGGGGTCAATGCACAATGAACATATCCCATGTCACCGTTTGGTCTGAATCCCTTTACCATCCCCATACGAGATAATATGTTGTATCTTTCAAAAATATTTTATCTGTGGCGTGTGTGTGTATATATATATATATATATATGGTTTGTTATATATGACGCTCCTCCTTTCAGAAAAATATAACATGTAAACAGGAAAAACATATTGCTGTTTTTTTCCTTTGTATTTTATACTTACAGAAAGCATTGAATAAAAATGGATAAACTTGCACTTTAGATATATTAAGAAAATAAAAATCTGCATATTATTTTTGATAGGGATCTCACATTCAAAGAGTATAAATTACAGGCTTTGTGACTATTGCTGGACAGAGATGTATTGAGTTCTACTTATTGAAGTATATTTTGTCTGTGTGTCAGAAGGTTTACTAAAGTAAATTGCATGATAAAGTAGTGCTACACCGATATTGTTCTTTTTTTTTTAGTTGGTAAAAATGTCTGAAAACTGTGATAACAACCCTCTTGTATCATGTTTATCCTCTCCTCACCCCTTCTAGAATATTTCTTACTGAAATATGGCCTTTCCTGACTACATGACGATGGTGCTTACTTTGGCTTTGACATCAAGCTCATCCTATACATCTCAACATCATCATAACTCGCGTCCTTACATTTCATTACTTTCTGTTATGTACTCTCACTACCTTATTAAATTTCCGTTGATGGCAAAAAAAAGGGTGTGCTGTTTTGTACATTGCTGTTTGTTTTAATGTTGGGGGAGCCTTGTTGTCTGAAAAATGACTAATCGCGCAATAAAAAGTCATTCCACATGTCCCTGTCTCTGCACAACTGTCTCAACACTACAGTCATCCATATGTTTATTAGGGATTGGCTCAGGTAAAAGAAAAATATTTAAATATCCATTGTCTGTGGACCAAATATTGCAAAATGTTAAAATAGTAATTCATATCTTTATGTTCATTAACACTGTTTTGATACAGTATATGTACAGTACAGGTACTGTATTGGATGTTAATTATTTCTTTCATCACTGCTAACTACCTACAATCATTTAAATCTCTAGAGGAAATATCCCCCTGCCAGCTGTCCTTGGAAAGCCTCTTCATGCATTAATGAATAAAACGGCACAAACGCAATAGGAGGGTAACAACAGTGGATGGGTACATTTTACAGAGTGCTCCAGACATCTGCTTTTGACTTCCATGTGGAAATCAAAGGTAGAGTGCCAGATTGTTGCCACAGCAGGACAGAGGACATGCTGTTGACAGAACAGTATTAACTGTTATCAGCCAGGTGAGGAGTTTTCAGTCTGCAGGAGGCGACAGGTCAGTGCACCAAAAGCAATAAAACAGATGGCACCTCGCATTAAATTGTCAGCTATTGTGAACTAAACAAAATTGGGCTTATCACACTGCATATTCTATATGAATAAGAGTTGACCCGGGATAACTTAGCCCCTTCTCACACACACACACATCCCGGGGTTATACGATTCACACTGCACTTCTACTAATCCTGAGTTAAATGTCCGTTGGAACATGTGACTAATGTTTACATTCTATAATGACGGGACGACTCTTTAACACATCGGGCAACAAAAATGTGACACAAATTCCATTGTTTACTTTGAACCCCATTTCACAATGGCAACTTTTAGCCCCGTATTTAGTCGATTTTCAGAAGATAACCCTGAAAACTCACAGCTAACCCTGCTCCAGAGCAGGGCCAACAGCCCTGGGCTAAAGTTGAGGTACTTGCAATGTGCCAGTGTGAAAACTTTCTTAGCCTCAGGATAACAGCTCCCTTAGCCTGGGGCTAAGTGCATTGTGAAAAGCCCTATTGTAACCAACAGATTTGGTGGCGGTGATGTGAAGAACAGTGGGAGATGTGAGAACAAATTGGGCTAAGATTGTGAAATTTGAACCATAATATAATTTGAGTGTTGATATTATTAACTATACACTGCTCAATAATGATTTTTGTAGGAATTCATTTCTGAAGTAATGTTAACATAGAAGTTTCAGGCAGTGACTTGTCTGCCACATAATAGGCTGACAATAACGTCATGGTGGAAGTTATCTTTATCATTTAAAAGATACAGTCCCTCCTTTCTGAATTGTGTGGCCTCTTTGCCGTCATCTGTGCTGTATCAAACTAACACAATTACAGTCTAAGTGGAAGTGAATGGCAAATTAGATTTAAGTACATTTTGGTTTTATCCATTGGCTCTAGTGTTTGGGCTCTGCTATGTATATAAGCTTTCTGGGGTTATTTTAAAAGCTTAAGGAGCAGAAACTCACTACACTTTCCTTTTAACACAGTGGGAGCAGCACAAACATTCGTTAGTCACGTGACGTGTTCCTGAAGACGCAATATCACGACAAAAGGCATTAAACAAGACGTCTGTTCAGCCATGTACTGTGTTTGGTCATTACATAACCATGCTGATCATTTTGTTAAACTAGCTAGCTGGCAAACTAGAATACACTTTATTTTGGTATCTCAGACCAAGTTACTATCATGAAAACTTGACCACGCTGATTAAAACACTAAACACATGCTTTTGGATAAAAACATTTTGTGGATAAGACACAGTTTGTTCAAAATAACATCTTAATAGATATAAATTATCGAAATAAAAACTAAAGACCCAACAACCTTTCTTTCTTTACCTTTTACAGTGTCAGAGAGAATTAGCATTAACCACATAATGCAGCTGTTTTGTAAAAGAAAAAGAGGCCTTTTTTTACAACAGGCAGATGAAGCACAGGTGTTACTAATTAATTAATTAGGACTACATTTCATTTTACTATCTAACACTACTTTACTAGCTTAAACTAGTTTACATTACTTTATTAGCTCACACTACTTTATTAAATCACACTACTTTATTAAATCACACTATTTTACTAGCTTACACTACTTTATTAAATCACACTACTTTATTAACTCACACTACTTTATTAAATCACACTACTTTATTATTAAATCACACTACTTTATTAAATCACACTACTTTATTAAATCACACTACTTTATTAAATCACACTACTTTATTAACTCACACTACTTTATTATTAAATCACACTACTTTATTAAATCACACTACTTTATTATTAAATCACACTACTTTATTAAATCACACTACTTTATTATTAAATCACACTACTTTATTAAATCACACTACTTTATTAAATCACACTACTTTTCTAGCTTACACTACTTTATTATTTTACTAGCTTACATTATTTTTGTCACAATAACTCATCTCTCTGGGACACTTAATGTTAAATAGAACAGAGTCTTTATGTAATTAGTAACACCTGTGCTTCTCCTACTATGAAAAGTCAAAATGGCCTCCATATAAAGAGGCCTCCAGTCTGACCCTGTTTCTGACGGCCACCTCACAAACTATGGCAGGGTTTAGAGTTCAAACTGTCTTTAGTCAAAGTTAAACAGTTAAACCTATTGTTTTAACATAATATAATAAAGTGTACATCTTACCTTTGTGTGGAGTTTCTTCATTCTGTTTAGTTACATAGTCACACACTTTCTCAGACTGTCAGCATCTTTTAGACCTTTTAGAGCTGCTCATCTTCTAGCATCATTCAGTGGCGCCATCTTTGTTGGCTGCTTGATGTTACAACTTCTTGTTTCAGTAAAGACTTTAGAGGATGTTTTCTAGTCATTAAAATGTCACCATGAAGGCAAAATGCCTAACAAGAGCCGGTTAAAAGACTTTTGCAGGTTAAAGTGGGCTTACTAGACACTCTGGGGGCTAAATAAACTTTAGCAGACAAACAGCAGATGGACATGTAGAAACTCACAGCCTAGCAACATTACAGCTACAAGCAACCCATAATGCAACACTCTCTTAGAGTAACAGGCCTACTCTGTAGCACAGCTGAGCAGGTACTGAGATAATCTGCTGTTTAAATAAATAAAATGTCATTTTTTTCAAATATTTTACCCACTTTTTCCAAAATAATTTACAGAAAAAAAACTTAAAGGTCCCATATTTTTAAAAAAGTGAGATTTTCATGTTTTTTTATTATAGAGCAGGCTTAAGTCCTATATAAATACTGTGAAAGTATCGAAACACTCAATCCACAGGGAAATACACACAGCCCGTATTCAGAAACTCTGCATTTGAAACAAGCTGTCAGGATTTATGCCCATTCGTGATGTCATGAATATACAATATTTAGACCCTTAACACAATTTTAAACGTAAACATTCTAAATGTGTCCCAGTTTATTCCTGGTTGGGGTGTATGTGAATGTCATCAGCTGACAGGAAGTAAACATGGACCCAAGCTGTTGCCTAGCAACGCAATACTGTTGCAATTCCGTCAAAATGCGCTAAAACGGAGCGTTTCAGACAGAGGGTAAATATAGACATATTCAGGCTGACAGTATGAGGAAAATAAAGGTTTTTTTGAACATTACATCATGTAAACATGTTCTAGTAGAAACACAAAATACAATGTATGAACCTGAAAATGAGCACGATATGGGACCTTTAATATGCCAACATGGTAGTATGCTAATCTTGGTTTGTTTTTCTAAGCTCTTTACTTGCAGATACACACAGATAGCTATATTACCTTCATCTTATTCTTACTATGATGAGTTATCACATTATGTTACAAGGTCCCTGTCCCACTTCTACAGTTATTCATGTCCTCAAGACAAATGACTGCATATTTTGGATAAAATGTCGACCAATGCTAATTCAAAAAATTCTCATTATTTAATATCCTCTATCATTAATCACAATAAAAGTTAGTCCAGGGTGAATAATATCAGAGTGGACAGTCACTCAAAAAGCTTTTAACAAATTAGTGATATCACCATATAGGTCTTTGGTTATTTGCAGGGAAGGGATTGATATATTTTTTTTTCTTATGTGGACAAATTATATTGTTTTTCTTTTTCTACAGGAGAGTGCTATTATGGCCTGATCTATCTATATATATAGATATATATTTATATATATCTATATATATCTGTATATATATAGATATATATAGATATATATCTATCTATATATATATATATAGATAGATATATATACATGCTTACAGTTCAACAGGAAATCTGATAAAAATGTTAATCTATGTATATTTTTAGGTTACCATGGTGATATGCTACGCTAAAAATAAAATGAAACGTTTAACTTGTTCCACCAATCCAAACACGTATAGGCTTAGAACAGTCCGATCAATTAGCTATAACTATAAAAAGGTTACAGTATTTTGGTTTTGTAGCTAACATGTAATTATAGATCATTTCAAGGTCAAAACAGCTCACAAATAAGCATGTCTATTTGACACTGATGGTGAGTATCAGCAGTCAGTTTCATGACATAAGTTTATAATCAGCATCTCTCAGCTGATGTAGCTGAGCCTCTTCATCCTGTCTGCTGATGCAGGAGAAATGACTGCAAGGCACCTGGGGGGAAAGTGAAGTGGTCGAGAGGGCGGTGCATTTTAAGTTTAGATTTGATGCATTCAAACAAAATGGGGAGATGATACAGCAAATGTATTGGACTGTAATTTACTGGAAACTGCTCCATGAGATATGAATGTAGCACTGATACACATTAATTAATACCACTATCAGTGTGTCTGGTGTTATGCTACAGTATGCCGTTTTTAAAATGGTGCACACTCTCAAATGCTGTTTTGGTGAAGTTAATGTAGTAATGCAATGAGATACATGCCATGAAGGTGAACTCTACAACAATTACTTGTTTAAGGATGAAGGAACTAACATACTGAGTCTGTAGTTATAAAGTGAACACTTATGGCATTGCTGTTTTATATTGGATTCGACTAATGTACTAACTTTAAAATGTAACATTTCGGGATATCTACGAGCAGAAATGGAATATAATATTCATAACTATGTTTTCATTAGTCTATAGTCACCTGTAAATAAGAATAATTTTGTTTTTATTAGCTTAGAGAGCCCTTCATATCTAGGAGCACAGTCAAAGCTTGTTGTCATATTCAAGAGGGAGCATGCATGATTTTAAAAAAATTTCTTTCAGCCCAATTGAATTGAAATAGCCTGAAGTACAGTATATTGCTAAAAATGCTAATAATGAAAACACCACAGCAACAGTGGAGGTTTATTTTTATTTTTGGATGGACTCTTAAAGGAACAGTGCGTAACATTTCGGGGGAGCCGTTAAAAATGAAATATGATATTCATAGCTTTGTTTTCATTAGTGAAACTAAGAATTGTTGTGTTTTCTTTAGCTTAGAATGAGCCCTTCATATCTACATAGGGAGCAGGTCCTCTTCACGAAGTCCGCCATCTTGCTCCTCCATGTTTCTACAGTAGCCCAGAACGGACAAACCAAACACTGGCTTTAGAGAGAGCCTTTCGCATTTTTATGCTACCTGAAGGCCACCGTTGTTCTCCAACATGCCTGTGAAACTGCAGTAACGGGAGCCGCAGAGTGCAACACCGTGGTACCGCCAGCCGCCATCTGACTTCCGCTGTTCCTAAAGTTGTGCTATTATGGTAAGGATGGACTCTGAGCGAGGCATACAAGCATACAAGGTAATGGGAGCACTCAGGGGCTCCCGTTACCGCAGTCTTGGAAAGGAAAGGAAAAGAGTGAGCGGAGGGGT
Source organism: Sebastiscus albofasciatus (assembly GCA_916701655.1). NCBI lineage: Eukaryota > Metazoa > Chordata > Actinopteri > Perciformes > Sebastidae > Sebastiscus > Sebastiscus albofasciatus. Next base: position 13,501 of record CAKAOI010027707.1, read on the forward strand.
TCTCAGTTGGTTAGAATCTGCAACCACACCACCAGATGTCGCCAAATCCTACACACTGTACCATTAATGGCAGGCTAAACTTATTAATGAGCATCCTATAAAATAGTGCATTTACCTATGTTTGAAATTTTGTATAGTGCTGAAGTCCTGAACAAAAAGTGATTGCATTATTACACTAAATATCTACATACTATCTTTTTTCAGAGTTGACAAAATAAATCACAACCACAATCATCTGTATAAAAGCTTACTTTATGAAGCACAGACTAAATATTCGGTAAATATGTCCTTTACATAGTATAAGCATCCTGTCAAAAAACAGTCCCGATATACAAACAAAACAAACAAAAAGACAGATCCAATGCTGACATCAAAGTGCCGAAGTTGTCATTTTTTAAATAAAACATAACAATCAACAAATATGTTTTTGTCACAATCCTATATTACAGCACAGGCCTACCCTAGAACAGTGGGAAACAATGGTTAGCACAACAGCCAAAGTGACTATAAGGGGGAAGTCTCCCTGTAAGAAAGCAGTTATTTATCCTAACAATACAGCTTTAGAAAATGGTACTTCCTCTCTGAAAACTCAGCTCCGCTTCAGCGTTTTGGTCTGTACATACGAGGATCCGCTTCCAGGATTCCAGCTGTGGTTCCAGGTTTCCAGCCAAGTCCCGAGAGGATCTCAGATCCCATCAGTCACTATTAATATGATATACGGAGCAACAGAAGTGCAGCGCTCAGAGCCAAAGATATCAAATACTGTCGATATCCACAGCTCTGGTTATGCCAACGTGCTTCTGTGCCACACTGAGGCTGAGTGAGGGGGCACTAAGCTCACTGATCTACAGTTGTGTCGTAAGCAAATTACGTAGAAAGAGAAAAGGTGTGTGTGTGTGTGTGTGTGTGTGTGTGTGTGTGTGTGTGCTGGGGTCAATTAAGGTGCTCACAAACAGCGGTACCGCCACATCCCCACTTCCTCACAACATTACACAAGTCCTCCTACCATGAGAAACGGGCTTAATGTGTTGTGTTCCTCTGTTTGGGAAAACGTGTGCTGGGTGTCTGCTTTGCCTGTTGTTGGCTGGCAGAGACCAGGTCTTACTTAGAAAACCAAACCGGCCTCTTCTTAGAAAACAAGTTTTTTCTCCTCCTCCTCCTACCTCCTCCTCCTCCCTAAACGTGGAGGATGTTTTGATGGCTACTCTGCTGGTGGAGTTGTTTTGCTGTTATTCCCCTCTCCGTTCCAGTATACTGACAGGTTTCTTGACTTTAGCACGTAATAAGCTGGAGCAGTCCCGCTGCTACACTCTCCAATCAGACGGTCTCTGTCTAAGATGGACCAGGGCCTGCTTTCACAAAAACATCTTCAACTGTTAGGAAGGATGTTGCCCAATACGAGGCCGAGCAAGCTATGATAGGTACATGTTGTAAATCAGAACATAAATTGGTTCTTAGGGATGCACAGATACCGATACGGTCTCAAAATAGCTGGATTGGATATCGGCGACAATGGGTCAGATCTTTTCAATTCAGTTCTTTGTTTATATACTATACACATTATATACTGGAATTTTAATTCCTCTTTTTGAAGTTTTGACCAATTTGTTGCTGCATTAAAAAGGTTTACACTTGAATTGTAATTCCTGTTAATTTTAAAGATTTTTTACCAACTTGTTGGTGTACGTTTTATTATTTTAAAAGGGACCGTATGTACGTTTTTACACATATAAATGTGTTTTAATCGTTTTTTTATTACCCATGTGTGAACAGGTTGTAGCCTAACCTAGAAATGAGACCATCCGCGACTTTCTGGGTTTCATCTATCAGCCTGTAGACGGCTTTTAATGTAAAGAATGCGGGCCGTTTATTTAACAGTGTGCAACGATAGCTAACATTTGGTTAGAAATGGAGTCCGTTAATGCCAACAAGCGACCAGCCCCCACCACAACTCAGACTCCAACACAAACTCCACAGAAGCACTAAAAAAACGAGTCTAGTGAATCCCGTCTTGCAAAACAGGAATGTGACTGATGTCAGGGGAAAACTAGGATCAACATCGGCCAGGCCTTTGATTCATGGTCATGGTTTTGGGTATAAAAACAGGCCCCGAGCTGGCAAAATCCCTCTTGGACAGGTAAGCTAACATTACTGCCAAGCATGTGAAATATACTGTATAGTGATATTGTGGTTTTAGCTGCTAATTAGCTGCTCTTGTGTTACCTCACTGTTTTGACTGTTTTGTTTTGTGCGAGCATCTACGTAGTGCGAGCACAAGCCCGAGCAACAGGTCGCTGAATGTCGTTGACTAAACGGCCACAGGTGTCACTGTTAACAAGCAATTTCTGATTCTTTCATAGAATAACAATACCTTTATATCCATGTGTTTATTTGTTACATTTAGTTTTACAAAGTTAGGAAAGCAGTGTTTAAGTCAGGCCTGATGTTGCCTTACACATAAAAGAATGATCCCAGTCACTTCCACACAGTGAGGCATACAGCTTATCAATTAAACACTGGTATCGGATCGGTACTCGGTATCGACCGATACCCAAAGCCCAGGTATCGCCATCGGTATCACGACTGAAAAAGTCAGATCGGTGCATCCCTAGTGGTTCTGTTTGGTAAAGGTACATATTTTGTCAGAAGGATGACGTCTTCCGTTGTGCTGAAGATGTTTTTGAGAGCTCCAGACCTGATTGGGTCTCATTTGGTCTCATTCAGCAGAAGGCTATTGGATTGTTTCTCACCAAAACAAGCTCAATAAATTCTTCATAGAAAAACACGACCCTGCTATATTTTATTCTTCTTCCTGTTTCCTACAGCTTCAGCATCTCAACTGGGACCATTTTTAAAAAGAGCATGCCAATGCACACACACACATACACCAACTAACCACTCGTATGGTATGTCTCCCCACCCACACTTTCCTGTCTGGCCCTTCACTTCCATCTTCAGAAACCTCACACCTAACCATACATCGGGCTCTGTCGTGATATAAGAGGAGTAGTTTGTGGGATAAAACAGAACGTGGCACAGTGCTTTTCATTCAGTCGCATACCGTTATCCTCTTCAGACAAACACAATAATTGAATGCATGTCAGTATTTGGGGTAGCGGCAGCTTAAAAATCACAGACTCGTGATCTCTCTGACGAGCGACTGACTAACACTCTAAATCTCTCAACATCTAGTGTCAAGGTGCCCTTGAGTAAGGCACTCAACCTCCGGTTCCTCTGGCGGAGCAGCTCGGCGAACAGTTAAAACCACGGTCGTCCCACTTGGCAGCTCCTTTACACTCACGGATGTACGTAACTTTTATGAATGAACGAGACGGAAATCGCTGAAAAAAGAGCGAGCATGCTCAGTGTAAACCCTTCCTGGGGCGAATAAAGGTTTAAATAAATAAATAAATATGCTATACATGGCAGGGACTCGATCCTTCTGAGAAGTTCTGTTGAGAGTTTTTGTAACTTTGGGACGGATATGTTCTTCCACACTCCACCCACACTGTAGGTCCGTACACACGCCTGTGAGCGGCTGGGTGTGTAAACATGGGTGGGGGGGGGGAAAGGCCAAAATGCTACAGTAGTACCATCTGGAGGACAGGACAGAGAGGACAAAGTCAAACCAGTCTGTCTCTCCTTCTTTGTTCTCTCTCTGGCCTTAAACTAATACATTATAAATGACTCAAAACTCTGCTCAGAACTAAAACACATTTCAACTAAAGACTCTGAGTCTCATTTCAAAATAATACTGATGACGTTGTTATAAATAGTGATCACGGTTATGATCATTTGAATGTGCAACAATAAAAGTTCAAAGGACTGAGGTTCGGCAGGGTCACTTGTCGGGTATCAAGCACGGGCTCTTCATCTTCTTCATCTATTGCTCAAGGACAGAAACTTATCACCGGGGTTGATAGATTCTGGGAAGGATAGTGTCATTTCTCCCGTTGTTGTTACTGTAGGTACAACGGGAGGACGGAGGAGCCCGAAACACAAAATACGAACAAAAAAACCCAGTTAAGCTAGTTTGGCTTGAAGGGATGTTGTTTTTTTTCCTCCTTCCTCCCCTCAGCTTCTCTGTCCCTGGGCGGTGCATCCGGCGGCCCTCCCGTTCAGCCCGCCGTGAGCCTGGCTGATGGACGGGGACGACTGCGTCTTGCGCAGGTGGCACTCGCGGCCGGCCAGGCCACCCTCCATGTTCAGGCCACCCATCACGCTGGCCTCGATCTTCTCGAGGTCGTCTGTTTCAGCGCGGATTTTGGCCTGCAGGAGGCTGATGTACGTCTCATAGCGAGTCTTCTGCTCAGAGAGAGGAGGAGGAGGAGGAGGAGGAGGAGGAGGAGGAGGAGGAGGAGGAGGAGAAGGGGGAGAAGGAAAAAGGAGGAGGGGAAAGAGGAAGAGGAGGAGAGGGAGAGTGAGACCAAAAGAAGATGAAACAAGAGACTAATTGCACCAAAATCCACCTCTTAACTGGCTTTATTTATGCTAGCTTGAAAATATATTCTATATTTGACAGAGGTTCTGTTTAATATTTACTAAACTTGATTTGAGGCATTAATATAAGGACAGTTTAAGACAGTTAAAAACATAAGCATAACGTTTGAGTTAGTGTGAGATTTTATATGTGCTAACTGAACGTCTGTCTTGCAACTAATACAAAAATAATAAAAAAATAAATAATAAGAAAAAAATACTAAATTATAAAGTGGGGCTGTCATAGTTAACGTGATAATAACACGTTGACGCAAATTTGTTTTAACGCCACTAATATTTTTAACGCATTAACAACACTTGCGATTTTTAGGTTGTAGCTGGCATCATATGAAACTAGAAAACCTAAAGAATCCATTAGTACCAACCATGTCATACTAGCTTGTCGGGAAGGTGGTTAAATAACCCTCCGAACTTACGCTAAATATTGGTGAGGAAAAACAGGCATGGCCATTTTCAAAGGGGTCCCTTGACCTCTGACCTCCAAATATGTGAATGAAAATGGGTTCTATGGGTACCCACGAGTCTCCCCTTTACAGACACGCCCACTTTATGATAATCACATGCAGTTAGGGGTAAGTCAGTCATACATTTGCATAAAGCAAGCATATTTGCCGACTCCCATGTTGGTAAGAGTATTAAATACTTGACAAATCTCCCTGTAAGGTACATTTAGAACAGATAAAAAAATTTAATTAATGAGCCATTAATCATGATTAACTATTTTTATCGATTGGCAGCCCTATTTAAGACCGATGAAAACATAAGCATAAAGTTTGAGTTATCATGACATTTCATATGTGCTAACTAAACATCTTCCTTGCTATGGATTTGAAAAGAAAGCAGCTATCAAGTGACACCGGCCATCTGTCACGCTTTTTGATCTCTCTGCTGCATTTTAACTTGAAAAAAAGAAACAACAACATAAAAACCCAGAAAAACGAAACATAAAAAAGCAGAGAAATGAAGCGAAGCTGTCCAAAGCCTGTACCTCGTACGTGAGGTAGTGCTCTTTGAGCCGGTACTCCTCCCACTCGCGGCTTTTGGGGTCGACTGAGGGCGAGTTTTTCCGGTGCTCCTCCAGCTCCAGGCTCATTTGCTTCAGCTTGCTCTCGTGACTCAGCAGCTGCTCCTCCTGCACCAATCACAGCCCGGACCAAAACCAGAAGACCCCCAGAACAGCCAATCAGACGCAACCGGACACAAATAGAATATGTAAAAATGCCCAACCCCCGTGTGGCGACTTTTAATGCAGAAGGATTGAGCATGCTGCCGTGATAAACTGTATATTATGTAAGATGTAAAATATCAATCATAACTAGATATTTACTGTAGTGTTGACAAAATATAAGCTTATAGAGCATGATAGCTGCTCTTGTTCCTGTTGAATCATCGTCTCTGTGTGTGTGTGTGTGTGTACCTGTTTGAGTCTGGTGGATGACGACGGCAGGATGGGCCGGCAAAATTTCTTCATGGAGCCAATGGCGGCGGGGAAAGCCGGAGCAGAGAACAGCGCCGCAACCAGGTTTATCCGAAATATCCAAGACATCATCTCCTCCTCGCTACTGGAAAGAGAGAGAGGAGAGAGAGGAGAGAGAGAGTGAGGGGTTGCTGAAGGGACAGAGAGCAGGTGAGTGCATGGAATGAAAATAGCTTGATTGATGTTTCTTAGTTCACCACATCAACACAGATTCTTCTACAGGAAAAAGGTACATTCAAATGGCTGCAGAAAATAACAGAAAATAGACATCTGTTCCAATTTGCAGAATGCAATTTAAATTATGTCATATTATTATTGTCATATTATACTATTATTTTGACATTGCATGCCTAAATTCACAAAACAATTCCACTCGCCATCTTGTTTTTTTGCAACCAGAAGTGACACGAGAGGGCGGAGATAAGTACAACCGAACAATGAATAAGACATTTTCAGGTTCACCAAAATGTTAAAATTAAGTTTCATGAACTGAAAACACACTGTGAAAGGGTTGAAGTTGTAAGACGAATCACAATCTAAAAAACATCCCCTGCTTTATGGTCTATTTGACTCTAAATGGGACCATAATTTACTAAATGAGCATCATGCTGTACTGAAGAAGACTTGAAACTAGCGATTGAGACCATAAACTCATGTTTACAATGTTTACTGTGTTAATAAATCAAGTGAGAAGTAGGGTCATTTTCCCCTAGACTTCTATACAATCAGACTTCTTTTTGCAACATGTAGCATGTAAACATGTTCTGGTAGAACCCCCAAGAAAATTAGTATAATAGGTCCTCTTTAAGTGCAATGAAAACATCTCAAATTCAACTTACGGGGCGTGCAGCAGAAACACTCTCCAGTCTGAGGTTTTGAGCTTCAGCACGTTGGCTCTCTTGCTGTAGTCGGTGGCACGAGTGGCTAAAGCATGGTGGATCCGCACTGCGTTCTTCAGGTCCACCTCGGAAATGTCGGCGTCGGGCTTGTACTCATCCTGGGTAAGTGACAGAAAATACAACAGGCATACAGAAATTGAATATGTAGAATATGTTTTGGAGCCCGTAAATGTTGTTATGTTTCAGTCATTTTGTCTCTTGTAGCATAGAATAGACTGGTAGCGTATACTTGGTGTGTATTTGTAGTATACAAATGTCTAAATTAACAGAATCAAGTCAAAACATAAAATAATCTCACACTGTAACAGAAATAGAAGCTAATTCAGTTCATTTAGGTTGAACATTTCACAGCCTGACATGTGGTCAGTACAGCCTTCCTATCAGCAGGGGGAGACAAACATGCAGTAGAGCAGCTATGCCTCATTTCCTCTCTTAATGCTCCATCTATCTCACTCCCTCCCTAATACACACACACAAGCACACGCACACACAGCTAGCAGCCTCCACCACCGCAATGACAGTGTGTGTTTCTATGGCAACAGAGCAGAGGACGAGATGCGGTACCTTCTGGAGATATAAGATCATCCCTTTCAGAACCGCATAGAACTTCTTCCAACCGCGGCGACCCCTCGGGGCTGGAAGAGGGAGAAGCAAAGAAATAAATAATAAACAATAAACTTTTGTCACATTTTTTTTACAGTTGAACGTGTGTGTGTGTGACGGTGTGTGTGTACAATCACTCACTGCGTTTGCCATCCATGTCGGCATGGCTCTTGCGGGTCAACACTCCATGTTTGTAGGTGACGGCGTTTAAGAGAATGGGAATGGCGATGAATGGGTTACTGCCGTCCGTTACCCTGGCAACACGCTTACTCCCACCCTCACACTGCTCCTCCACCAGCTCTGACAGGCTCTTCCTCAGCTCCTCCTCCTCACTGCAACACACAAATACCCATTCAGATAAACCCGAGCAGCACATATTCAAGTGTACTTACTTCTACAAAAACATGCATACCCCAAATACTTTTCCTTTTGATGAAGACAAAATGCATACTCACACTGCCCACTCCAGCTTCTCATTCTTGATGGAGTTATACAAGATCTGTGTGGACAAGGCAATGAAAGAGAGAAATATTTTCTTTTAACTTGACTACAGGGTTAGAATGTGAAGGCCGTGCTTTAATTCTGAGGCTAAGATTAAAAAAAAGATGAAGCAGATTTTGTGGACGCTGTACTTCCTCAGGAGGAGATCTCTACCTTTAATAAGTCTTTGGGGAAGTCTTTGCCATAGTTGAGTCCATCTAGATTACTGATGAACTGTTGGCAAGACATCTTCTTCCCAATGTTCTGAGGAGAGAATAAACAGACAGAAACAAACAATCAGTTCAAGTTTAAGATGAAATGTCACCTTAAAAAGGGGCCTATTATGCTTTGGTGCTTTTCCCTTGACTTTAGTGTGTTAAATAGTTGTTGTTGTTTTGTTAAGTTACAAAGCCCAGAGTCCACTCCAAAGAGAGTTAAGCCTGGTTTATGGTTGCTGTAGTGCGTGCCATAAAATGACGTTCTCGGCTTTCACGTGGTGCGTGAAGGCTCCGCAAGTTGTCGCGGTGCTTGGTCGTGCACCTCTGAAATTTTGTAACTACGCTCCCACTGCTGCGCCTTTCATTTCAACATTGATGCCTGTTCTGAGAGACCACAGGGACAGTCGCATGTCATTAAATTGTTGGAAAGAAATAGGCAACACACTGGAGAAAGATGAGGCTTTTTGCCGCAGGCCGCGAAAGAAGATGAGAGTTTGTTTTGTAAAAGCTAAAAAAAAAAAAAGGTCTCATGGAAAGAGTGGCGACCCGAGGGGAAGCACCGAGAGACAGAAAGTAATTTTGACTTGGAGGTAAGAGAAAGTAATAATTACAGTACACAAATGCAATGTTTGGCAGTACATCGGTGTTTACTACTATTGCCAGGCAGCCTACTCTCTTTTCCGGGACCACTTGCATATTGCAACAAACAATGCGTTGAGCATAAACGCCTCTGTGCATGCTCGTAGTGTGTGCCATCTATGGATGCTCGCGCCACGGTGTCTCACGCAAGTATAAACAAAGCTTTGCTCTCCCCCGCAGAAACACTGCTCCTGAACTGCCTGAAACACCTCGCTTGAAGTCACACTTTTTCTTCCGTAATGTGGTGATGTCACAAAGTAACACATTTGCATAATAACTGCCTACCGGCAGCGCCCTCAAACATAGCTAGTTAGAGCGGAGCTGGAGCGGAGTTCGAAGAGTTTGGTTCGGCTGACCAATCACAAGAGTGTGCCAGCTGACCAATCAGCACACAGCCGGTATCCGAAAAAGAAAGTGTTTTTTGAACAATAAAGGATGTAAACATGTTCTAGTAGAAACCCAAAATAGAAGAAGAAGAAGAAGAAGAAGAAGGGCACTTTATTGATCCCCAAGGGGAAATTACATTTTTTCACTCTGTTATATACAGGACACATAGATGCACAAAAAAGACCTATATACATGCAGTAATGAGAGAGATGTCAGAGCGAGGGGGCTGCCCCTGACAGGCGCCCTGAGCAGTTGGGGGTGTGGTGCCTTGCTCAAGGGCACCTCGGCAGTGCCCCAGAGGCAAACTGGCATCTCTCCAGCTACCAGTTCACACTCAGTACTTGGTCCGTGTGGGGACTTGAACCGGCGACCCTCCGGTTCCCAAGCCAAGCTACTGAATTACTGCCGCCCCCATACAAGTATGCACCTGAAAATAAGCATAATAGTTCCTCTTTAAGCATCATTTTTTTTAAAGTATGTGGAGGCATATTGGTAAATATTTAGCTCAGCTTCAAATACCAAAGCAGCTGATCATTTCAACCCAGTTGTATCTGCTCCAAACTGAGTGCCGTGTTGCAGCTATCCACTGGGTGGCAGTGTCATGCTGTGCTGGTTCTGCTAGTAGTGGTGGTGAGAGCTTATTGAGTATCAGTTTACGATACAGTTCCCAGTGTTTTAACATCTAATTATGATGCATCATTAGAGGATGAAAGCACAGGGAGGTGTTTGTGTATCATTGCCCCTTTCTGCCTGAATAAAGCCTGTAACCTTAACAGATACAGATATAATAGAACTAAAACTGAATTGACTCACTGCTGCTGTTACAAAAAGATTATTTGGTATGTGGCTTTTTATTCACATTTTCCTTTGAGGAGGCCACGTAACAGAAGAAAGAAGAAAACCCTGCTCCATTTTCTAGGAAACGTACAAAATACCCAGGATGAGATGGAACATGCGTCACAAAATGTTTTATGCTCCATTTATTCATAATATCCATCAAATAGGTAACGTGTTGTAGTTCACAACCACAATCCAACTCGATGAACTACTCAGCTTATATTTTCATGCAGAGGTAGCATTCTTACTAGGTTCAAATCTTATATCATAGAACGTATAGCCTTTCCAAAATTAAATCTGCTGTTCGCTTTATTTAAATTTGAACTCTTCATTTAGATATTGTCTTTTGCAACACTGCAGCTCCATTGCATTTCTCACTGCTTATACCAATACTGCATTTTATTTACAGTATAGTATAGTATTTTTATTAGGACTGTCAATCGGTTAAAATATTAAATCAGGATTAATTGCATGATTGTCCATAGTTAATTGCACTTTTTTTTTGTTCAAAATGTACCTTAAAGGGAGACTTGTCAAGTATTTAATACTCTTATCATGGGAGTGGGCTAATATGCAAAAGTATATATATATTTATTATTGGAAATCAGTTAACAACACAAAGAATGACAGATATTGTCCAGAAACCCTCACAGGTACTGCATTTAACATAAGAAATATGCTCAAATCATAACATGGCAGATCAAGCCCAACAGGCAACAACAGCTGTCAGTGTGTCAGTGTGCTGACTTGACTATGACTTGCCCCAAACTGCATGTGATTATCATAAAGTGGGCATGTCTGTAAAGGGGAGACTCGTGGGTACCCATAGAACCCATTTTCATTCACAGATTTTGAGGTCAGAGGTCAAGGGACCCCTTTGAAAATGGCCATGACAGTTTTTCCTCACCAAAATTTATCGTAGGTTTGGAGTGTTATTTAGCCTCCTTTGACTTGCTAGTATAAGTATAGTTGGTACCAATGGATTTCTTAAATTAGCAGTAGTTTTATATGATACTAGTATCTTCACTCTAGCTTTAAAACTGAGCCCGCTACAACCTAAAAATCGCAAGTTGTGTTAATGCCTTAAAGGAATTAGTGCCGTTAAAACAAATTTTACACATTATTATTGTGTTAACTTTGACAGCCCTAATTGTTTG
>CAKAOI010027708.1:0-20071 GCA_916701655.1 Sebastiscus albofasciatus
TAATTAAAAATAAAGTGAAGCAAAATGGTTGTCACTGTCCACTCATATTAAACATGAATCCCAATTACTATATAACTGTATGAGAATAATATGCAAGATCAGCATATCGTTTGTTATTATGAACGGCCGAATGGTGCGTCACTTTAAATGCTGCGGCAGCAAGGAATTGTGGGATGTTATTCTCTCGTTTCCTTTGGTGAAGGATGCTCCAGTGTATCCTATGCTAAAGGAGATAATAAAGGAAGCATTGAAGCTCCTTTCCTCAACTTTTGGTGAATTCGAACAGCTCTTATCACGGCTGCTACTGAGGTACTGAGAGGGTCATTTCACTCAGTTAGGAACCTTCCTAAGCAAAAAGGACTATTCGAACGCAACCCAGCCATCTGGACAGCTCTACTTCCTGGTCCTCTCATGGTGGACTGAGACCCTGGTCGTGTTAGAGACCAGCCCTCCGGACAGCTCTACTTCCTGGTCCTCTCATGGTGGACTGAGACCCTGGTCGTGTTAGAGACCAGCCCTCTGGACAGCTCTACTTCCTGGTCCTCTCATGGTGGACTCAGACGCTGGACGTATTAGAGACCAGCCCTCGGGGCAGCTCTACTTCCTTGTCCTCTCATGGTGGACTGAGATCCTGGTCGTGTTAGAGACCAGCCATAGGGGTAGCTCTACTTCCTGGTCCTCTCATGGTGGACTGAGACCCTGGTCGTGTTAGAGACCAGCCCTCTGGACAGCTCTACTTCCTGGTCCTTTCATGGTGGACTGAGACCCTTGTCATGTTAGAGACCAGCCATAGGGGCAGCTCTACTTCCTGGTCCTCTCATGGTGGACTGAGGACATACTGGACGCTACAGTGACTCACTATCACCTCTCAGAGGAACAAGTAGCATTACAGGACAGGACGGAGCAGGGCTAGCTGTTAGCATGCTCATTTCACTGGATATCTCAAGCCCCCAGGAAGAGCGCCGGTCGTCGATCCTGACTTTCGTAGTGGCCAGACGGCGGTACTACAACTTCCGTGTCCATCACGTGACGCCATTGGGCCCAAAAAAACTTTTTCCCGTAGACTTCCATTGGGAAAGAGATGTCTGTAACTCAGAGGGTCATTTACTTTGAGGTGAATCGACTCCCCAGTATGAACACTCTAATAGTCCTGATTTAAATCATCAGGTCCTAAAAGTTGTAAAACGCACTAATAGCTGAATCCAGAGTTATTTCCCTTCCTCCGTTCATGTGAGTGAGACCCAGACCGAGGCTGGAGCACAAGCCGTGACGACGGCGTGACGTTGGGACCCCGTGACCAAATCATGTGACCGAGCGGACGCTACTCCGCCAAGATCCGGGTACTTTTCCAGACGGAAGTCGAGCCATTTAGGCTTCATGCGCCACTGAGCACCTCTCATAGGAATGACTGGGGCCCCGCCTCCAACGCTGGATCCAGTTCTTTTAATACGTCCATGGGATATCTCTGTAGACGTCTTTGACACGACGTCAACACTGTGACCTCTGACCTCACATTCTGCTGATGACAGGGGTTCACTGAATGTTTTAAACTGGTCAGATCTGACACCTTAACCTCACACCTGCAGACTTTCTCTAAATATGTTTGGTGTATCAGACCATAAATGTGCTGGATCATCTGGAGTCCTGTTAATATCACCATCCTTTAGTCCCTGGTTATCCACTGAACAACGTGATGAAAATGGTTATGATATCATCCTAATATAAAGAAGGTCAGGCACTTTCACATTCACTCACTTCAGCTTCAATCACTCCACTTGTCTCAACAGCAGCGGTGCTCTTGATTTGCCTCCTGAGAGCCTGTGAGGCAGCTGATTGGCCTGGCAGCTTGACAGGCCGATGATAGCCCAGCTACACCACCACTGCCCCCCTGATGTACCCATGTATCCCATTATTCTGACTCCACCTGTGGAATCACAGAGCATTGGAGGAGTCCCTCAGCCGTCACCGGAGAGGTGAGTAACCACGCCGACATGGTGAAGGTGCAGCTGCAGCGGGAGGAGAAGGTAGATATCTCATGACGCAGTCCTACAGCTGTCTCCGTCTGCTACTGAGCCTCATAATCAATGGGGAAAGAATGATTGACACAAATTGCACCCTGATTCAAGCAGCGAGAAAGAGGGATGCATGATATTTTTCTCCCTCCCGTCAAGCAACCCTGAAATGCTTCAATTAATCCTGCATGGAGCATGGTGTAATTATAACATCTCAGCCATTTAAACACAGAGCACATTCAGAGCAGGACACATGCTCTGTATTTTTATGAAGGGGGATAAGAGAGCCATTCATTACATCAGGGCATTTCTATTAGAAAGAAGCATTGGGAGCAATTAAACCAGGCTGGGTGAAACATTACTCATACAAATCTCTGACTTCTGACCTCTGGCTGTGAAATGGCTAGATAAGGTCTTCACTGATTGTTCAGGGTCAACTGCAGACAACCAACAACACAGAGCAGCATACTGATCTTGACATATGTATAAAACATATATCCTTCTTACCGGACACTCTGTGGACTGTCAAGCTGTTTATTTAATGCCACAAGTAGTTGAGAACATAATCAAGCTGAGAATTTGAATCTTTGTTATCTGAACCTGGTCTGAACATGATGAACAAGTGGTGTCAATTTTAAAATTATTTGCATGCACAAATAAATAACATAAAATGTTACTTCTGGATATCTTTCATGAATGTCGCCCATGCTTAAAGGTGTAATGTGTGAGGGATAATGACACTTCATGTCTGGTTTCATTTCGCAATAAGGACGGGCTCACTGTACATTATCACGCTTATTACACGGCTACGTACTAAAGAAATCATTAATTTGACACAAAATATTGATTTAAAAAAAGATTTTTATTGATATAAAAATTATTTGAATCCTTCCACTAATAAAAATAGTCAGTTTGATGCGGTTTGAGCTAAGTCAGTAGCAACGTAACGCCAGTTTAACATTAGCTGACTCGTTAACTATAATTCACCTAAAACTGAACATTTCCATTTAGGGTGAAGTGAGACGAGGTGAATGGGACTTCTTCTTCTTGTCGGACAAGATGTATAAAATAACCGCTGCATCTGATGGAGGTTTTCTGTCAAAGTCTGTTGACATTTTCGATTAACCAGTCTTTAAAGTCTGCCATAGCCCGTACCGTATTCCGTTTAGTGTTAACTTCATGTCTGTCGATTTCTATGTCGTCCAGCTCTATGTGTCTTTTAACCCCTCTCGCTTTTTCTGTGCTGTTTTCTTGTTCTCTCTTTCTTTTCTTCACTGGGGACTCTTCTGCCGATAGTCTAGAGTTTTGTGCTCTCCAAATATATAAAATATATAAAATACTCCATGGAGCGAGCTATGGAGTGAATGAAGAGAGGGAGCAGCGATGGTGGAGCGAGCTATAGAGTGAATGAAGAAAGGGAGCGGCGATGGCGGAGCAAGCTATAGAGTGAATGAAGAGAGGGAGCGGCAATGGCGGAGCGAGCTATAGAGCGAATGAAGAGAGGGAGCGGCGATGGCGGAGCGAGCTTTAGAGTGAATGAAGAAGGTGGGCGGCGATGGTGGCGCGAGCTATAGAGTGACTGAAGAGAGGGAGCGGCGATGGTGGAGAGAGCTATAGAGTGACTGAAGAGAGGGAGCGTTGATGGCGGAGCGAGCTATAGAGTGAATGAAGAGAGGGAGCAGCAATGGTGGAGCGAGCTATAGAGTGAATGAAGAGAGAGAGAGCAGTGATAGTGGATACAAGCTGTAGAGTGAATGAAGAGAGAGAGAGCAGTGATAGTGAAGCGAGCTATACAGTGAGTGAAGAGAGGGAGCGGCGATGGTGGAGCGAGCTATAGAGTGAATGAAGAGAGGGAGCGGCGATGGTGGAGCGAGCTATAGAGTTAATGAAGAGAGGGTGCGGCGATGGTGGAGCAAGCTATAGAGTGAATGAAGAGAGGGAGCGGCGTTGGTGGAGCGAGCTATAGAGTGAATGAAGAGAGGGAGCGGCGTTAGTGGAGAGAGCTATAGAGTGACTGAAGAGAGGGAGCGTTGATGGTGGAGCAAGCTATGGAGTGAATGAAGAGAGGGAGCGGCAATGGTGGAGCGAGCTATAGAGTGAATGAAGAGAGAGAGAGCAGTGATAGTGGATACAAGCTATAGAGTGAATGAAGAGAGAGCAGTGATAGTGAAGCGAGCTATACAGTGAGTGAAGAGAGGGAGCGGCGATGGTGGAGCGAGCTATAGAGTGAATGAAGAGAGGGAGCGGCGATGGTGGAGCGAGCTATAGAGTTAATGAAGAGAGGGTGCGGCGATGGTGGAGCAAGCTATAGAGTGAATGAAGAGAGGGAGCGGCGTTGGTGGAGCGAGCTATAGAGTGAATGAAGAGAGGGAGCGGCGTTAGTGGAGAGAGCTATAGAGTGACTGAAGAGAGGGAGCGTTGATGGTGGAGCAAGCTATGGAGTGAATGAAGAGAGGGAGCGGCAATGGTGGAGCGAGCTATAGAGTGAATGAAGAGAGAGAGAGCAGTGATAGTGGATACAAGCTATAGAGTGAATGAAGAGAGAGCAGTGATAGTGAAGCGAGCTATACAGTGAGTGAAGAGAGGGAGCGGCGATGGTGGAGCGAGCTATAGAGTGAATGAAGAGAGGGAGCGGCGATGGTGGAGCGAGCTATAGAGTTAATGAAGAGAGGGTGCGGCGATGGTGGAGCGAGCTATAGAGTCAATGAAGAGAGGGAGCGGCGTTAGTGGAGCGAGCTATAGAGTGAATGAAGAGAGGGAGCAGCGATTGTGGAGCGAGCTATAGAGTGACTGAAGAGAGGGAGCGGCGTTAGTGAGAATAAAGCAGCGAATCAGAGACACACAGCAACAGAAGAAGAAAAGAGGACATCCAGGCCCAGGGCTGCAGGGTCTCTGCAGACACTGCTAGTGGGTCATAGCAGAGGTGGGGGACTCGAGTCACATGACTTGACTCCAGTCAGACTCGAGTCGCAAATTTGAGGACTTGAGACTTGCTTGACTAACATTGATAAAAGACTCGACTTGATTTTTACTCGGTATTCATGACTTGAGACTTGACTTAGACTTGAGACAGATGACTCGATAGGACTTGACTTTTTTTTTAATTAAAGTATTTTCATTTTTCTAGGTATTGAGATGTTCCGTTTTGTTTTTGAAACATTGGGTCATTTCTAGTACAATGCGAGCAAACCTGGCAACCTACAAGGACGCAGCAGAGGCCAATGCAGGAGGCAGTAAGCTGTCATGGGGGGGCCTAGGACAAGAATCATAAAATTTGGATTCAATGATTATGTTGTCGATGACAGTAGTAAGAAGAGAAGAGCGGTCGATTATGCATTTTATTGAGAAGACATATCGTTAATGTAAAAGACAATGGGGGGACTGATTCGGGGCCATATAACCAGTTAAACTATGGGGGCACGTTACTAGCTAACACAGCTGCGTGCTCAATTTCACAGGTTATCAATGTGGGTGATGGTATTTTGGTGTGTTGTTTACGCTGACCAGACGTCCCGGTTTGTCCGGGACAGTCCCAGTTTCAAGCTAATGTGTCCCGAGTCCCGACAAATATCTTTAAAACACTCAAATATCCCGGGTTTCAACAGTTAAATTAACTCTGACCCGTTTAGCTAACGTTATGTATAGTAATCTATAGTTTTTGATATGGTGACCAGGCATTAGGTAGATTAGCCACAGCACCAGACAGATGGGATTACAGCCCAGGTGTTGATTTTTATCACGGCAGCGATTGCTTCATTCATAATTACGATGCGTTATTTTCTGATGATCAAGTTCGTTGTTAAAAGTTTTTCTAGAAGTATCTGATGCAATGAAATGTATGCCTTTGTTGTTTTATAGCTGAGGGATAGTTTATAGCCTACCAATGCACAACTAATAATCAGAGGGTTTGTAAACGTTTCATTTGAATATGTGATATTCCCATAACATTTGCTATTATTATTATTATTATTATTATTATTATCATTATTATTATTATTATTATTATTATTATCATTATTATTATTATTATTATTGTTATTATTATTTGTATTAGTAGTAGTACTATTAGTAGTAGTACTATTAGTAGTAGTAGTAGTAGTAGTATTAAAGCAGCCTCCAAATCGAAATAAAAGGAAGAGAGAAGGAATGAAGAATACAGATTTTGTGAACAATATTTATTTATCCATAACTCAATATTTTCAAGGGACACTTCACTTGCAACTTTTTTTTTAATTTGCCATGGTGAGCATTTTAATTTGCCTCGCCATGAGCCCTGTGAAGTATGTCATCTTTTCATGACCACTGTCTTTGAACTGATTTTAAATGTGGAAACTGGGTTAGATCATCAGAATTTCGTAGCACTTGACTTGTGACTTGCTTGACCTGAGCAGTGACTTGACTTGCTTGACTTACAGCAGGGGCTCGACTTGACTTGCTTGATTCTCACCACAGTGACTTGGGACTTGCTTGAGACTTGAAGGTTAAGGTTTGAGACTTGCTCGTGACTTGCACATGGGTGACTTACTCCCACCTCTGGGTCATAGTGAAGATTGAGAGGGATTATTTTTCTATACACCCTAACCATATATACATTATGAACCTAAAGATGGAAAGAACAAAAAGAAAAATGTGCTTCGATTCTGAACTGAACAGCAAGTGTTCTCCATCTGTCGCATTGAACAGAAATAATTCTGAATCAGCTGAAGTCCAAGACCCGCTCTCAGTACTAAGTGCAATCTCAGTTTTTATATGGACACACACACAGTTCATATATAACAGACTTCTTCATAAGTCACATTTCAGGTTTTGCTGTGCATTTTGCACTAAAAGATGAGTTTATTCTGCGTCTCCTTATCGTACAAATACCAGATATATGAAAATGCATTTCAGTGCTTCGCTACGTGTCTTTTAATCCAACCTCAGCAACATGTGGTTGAGTTTTCTCTCATGGGGATTCACACTTCATCTGTTCCCTGGAGGAAAGCAGGCATGAATAAGAGGAATACAGCAGCACTGACTGAGAGTCTGACAGGATGTCATCATGAGGACAGACGTCCTCTGCAGACTCTGACCACAAACAACCTGTTTCCTTCAACATATTTCCCTGACACAATGATAAGAAGCGCATGAAAAGCGTGACCTGCTCCTGATTGGCATCATCGCTTCGCTGATTTTTGTCTTTTCATTTATTTCCGTTTTCTCTCAGATCATCTTTTGTGTTGTCGCATGCCTGCCCCTCCCGCCCCCCTCTTTCCTCTGTTTGCTTTCCCTCCCCACAATCCTATCTGCCTGAAAATGTCAATGTCTGCTCCCCGCAGGGCCACATGATTAGCACACCACAAGCATGATGGGAAAGAGCGTGCTGGGAGACTCAGTCCCACCTGTGTAATTGAATGCATGCTTGTATTAATCAGTGTTCTGGTGATGAGCTAAGTGGTGTCATGTTTTAATCTAAAGACCACAGCGCAGGGGGACAGGTGGTGTGGTGGTCTAAAGGTCCTGAGCAGGTTTCTAACAGCTTCCTGTGGTGAGAGGCTGCTCACTAACCTCTCTCTCTGCATCATTACAGCACAGACAGTGGCTCGGCCTCCTCTTCATCATCCTCTTCCCCCCTCTGGTGTGAAATAGTGGGAGCTTCATCACTGGCCTGTCCCACCCAATCATAGAAATGGGATGGCCTTTTATTCATCTTGCTCTGTTGCCTGGGAACTAAAACTCCCCTCCGTTCCACGCTGCATTGAGGTAAGACCTCTATAGGAGATGTAATTTGCCTTTATTTTATTTTGCCCTTGAGGCATTTTCCCATATCTCTTCTTCAGAGGGACCATGAGTAGCTCTAACAATAGAACCGGCCTGGTCCTCTGGGGGTGCTTACAATATGTAGAATGGTTTTTCCGTCAAATATCGCTGAAGATGAGACAAATGACATCATTAATAATTCCTGAGCAGCGCTGGCTGATTTAAGGAGCTTTGCGGTGCTCATAGAAGCCTCGTTGATTCCAACTGCCTGGCTGTCATGAGAATCGGTGATCTATCCGCTGGACAGTAAATAAGCTCACGTCAGTCTCTTGCTAATCACACTTTTTTACCTCTAATCAGTAGATCGAGAAATGAAATCAATATTTGGACTGCAGCCACCTGCTTTCCTGATATGAGCCATCAGTATTCATGGAACCACTCTGGGCTGCTGATGGAGCTCTATGGGTAATTTATCTTCAACTTCCCCGTCCGATTACTGCAAAATATCTTAAAGGATGTCAGGAATCTGCTGGAAGTGATTTAATTTTTCATGGCTTACGCCTGCCTCCCAAGTAAACACTGTATAAATACCAATGTGGAAATATATTGCACATATACTGTGTGTGCGTGTGTGTGTGTGCATGTCTGTGAGTGTTGGCTCACATCTGAGTCCTTGTGTGTCAGTTTTAAACATCCAGGTGAGGCTCAGACACCAATCAGGAAAGAGACGACATGATTACATGATAGGATTCATCTGTGGATGAACCGCCAGGACACCAGACTCACAAGAACAACCGTCAGAACCAACCAGCAACACAGTACAGAATATCTAGAGAGACCAAGACCGGAAAAATATGACAATATGACAAGAGCCATACCATACAAATTAAAGAATGGCGACACACTCAACCACAACACATTATTATGCTCAATTTTTGTATTGGCACAAAAGGTATATACACTGAAAAAATGTGGAGTGAAATGTGTTTAGAAAAAGCTAGGTAACAATTTACACACAGAAATTCTGAGTAGATTTTACAGATGATATTTCAAGTAAACTCTACTTGGAGTTAAGAAGTAAGGGATAATGTACGGTAGCAACGGTCTGCTATATTTAGCAACGGTACGTTATACGTAGCAGCGGTCTGTTATACCTAGCAATGGTCTGCTATACCTAGCAACGGTCTGCTATACCTAGCAACGGTCTGCTATACCTAGCAACGGTCTGCTATATGTAGCAACGGTCTACTACACGTAGCAGCGGTCTGTTACACGTAGCAAGTCTGCTTGTTTGGGTATGGCGGGTGTTGAGGATTTTCTAAAAGCCCCATCAGAGGAGGTTTTGGAGCATTGTAGTCGAGAGCAGCTGTTGAAAATTGCGGAGCATTTTGAAACGGACGTTGGTGACAAACGAATGAAAGAGAACATTAAATCAATTTTGAAGGCTGACTTGTTTGAGGATGGTGTTTTCAAAATCATGGCGCATCCTGTCAGGTCTGTTCCAGGTTTAGCTGAGTTGTCTGCTCCTGGTGTTGCTGGTTTAAGTCCTGGCTTAACTTTTGTCAGATGACTGGGCTGCTAGGCCAGAACGGTTGTCAGGGGTACAATCTGATACTGAAGTATGTAATTACTGTAAGGAAAAGGGGCACTGGAAAGCTGAATGTCCTGCACTAAGGGTAAAGAACAAGCATAATAGGGATGTGAATGTTAGATCTACCGCGCTGGCCGCATCTATTCACACTGTGACGAGTTCTGCTTTGTCTTGCGGCCGGGTAGATGTGAAAGCAGGTACTCAGGGTAAGCTTTCAGATTACCTTCTGTTTGTGTCTGCTGGGTTTTTGTCTTTGGTAGGGTGTCCTGCAGGAGTGCCAGTTAAAACCTTGAGGGGTACTGGTTCCTTGGATTCCTTTGTTTTGGGCTCAGTTCTGACATTCTCTCAGGAGAGTAATACTGGTGTCTTTGTCTCTGTCCGTGGTATGGGGATGGAAGTGTTTTCAGTTCCTCTACATAAGATGTTGCTTGACTGTGAGCTTTTGAGGGGTGAGGTTAGAATGGGTGTGCAGCCTGCGCTGCCGATTGAGGCCATAGCTGTCATTCTGGGAAATGGTCTGGCTGGTAGTCGGGTCTGGGCTGATGTTCCTCCACCGCCTGTGCTGACGTCCTCTTGTTTTTAAGGACAGCCTGAATGTTTTCAATCGTGTCCTGTGATGTCCTCAGCTCCTGTTATGCGGACTGTGAGCAAAGCACGGACAACTAAGTTCAGTAAGCCTCATCATGACAAAATTAATCACCATAACCGTAAGTCTGATGTTGCTCCACAAGCTAAAACCCCACTGTTTTCAGTTTTTTGGTGGCTGATGCTGCAGGCTCATGTTAATGTTTTGCTGTACTGCTTCCCATACTGGTCTTCCACTTTCCTGCTCTAGGAAGGTGGGTTGACGGCCCCTCTGTGGACCTTCTACTGTGTTTGCTTTCTCTCATCAGGGCTGCAGACCTGATGAGGCTAATCAGCAGCATGGGACATACCTGGGCCCAGTGTGCTCCCTGCATAAAAGCCAGAGCATGCAGCGGTCTGTGTCTGTCAGACCTCTTTGCATATTTTACCTTTGTTACATGGTTTTTGGTTCTTTGTCTTTACAGCACAACATCCATGCAGCACATTTTCACACATCCACTCCCTACACTACTGACTCTACAGATTCCTCCCATACATTTGTTTGACTTTTTAAATTGTTTTTGGTTAATGAATCACTTTATTTATTCAGTATAACCGTGTCTCCCGTTTTTGTCACAGTTCTAGAGCCGGGCTGTGACAAGCTTACAGCTGAAACAGCCAGAATAAACTCAGACAGACTCCTTATCTGTGAGTGTTTCTTCTATTCTTATCATTACCTGGTACCTGATACTGTTCAAGATCTGGAGACGTCCTCGCTTCTACTTTCGTCTGGGTCTCTGTAAATGTATTTTGTGAGTGTTATTTTCTTTGTTATACATATTTCCATCTGTCCAGGTCAACCAATCCCAGGCTGGTCCACATCGGAGGGACACGCTTAGGGAATCAGCAGCATCCACTTCAAAAGACATTTGAAATCCTCTGTGAGTTCAGTATGTAGTATGAATATAATATGCAATATGCTTATTTACACATCCAGCTGTTACAGAGCAGCTTCATCATTCATTGGAAGTTGTGTTTGGTCTCCACCAGCTCCTGAGGGAAATATCTCTTTCTTAAATGCTCCATATGTTCACCAGCAGCTAGTCTGAGGCTGAGCCGGTAGTGAACAGAGTGCACGCTGCTACCAAATACTGCTGCTGCTACCAAATACTGCTGCTACCACCAAATACTGCTGCTACCACCAAATACTGCTGCTACCAAGTACTGCTGCTGCTACCAAATACTGCTGCTACCACCCACCAAATACTGCTGCTACCAAGTACTGCTGCTGCCACCCACCAAATACTGCTGCTACCAAGTACTGCTGCTGCTACCAAATACTGCTGCTACCACCCACCAAATACTGCTGCTACCAAATACTGCTGCTACCACCAAATACTGCTGCTATCAAATACTGCTGCTACCAAATACTGCTGCTATCAAATACTGCTGCTACCAAATACTGCTGCTACCAAATACTGCTGCTGCTACCAAATACTGCTGCTACCAAATACTGCTGCTGCTACCAAATACTGCTGCTATCAAATACTGCTGCTGCTACCGAATACTGCTGCTGCTACCAAATACTGCTGCTATCAAATACTGCTGCTACCAAATATTGCTGCTACCAAATACTGCTGCTACCAAATACTGCTGCTGCTGCCAAATACTGCTGCTGCCACCAAATACTGCTGCTACCAAGTACTGCTGCTACCGAATACTACTGCTGCTATCAAATACTGCTGCTGCTACCAAATACTGCTGCTGCTACCAAATACTGCTGCTACCAAATACTGCTGCTGCTACCAAGTACTGCTGCTACCAAATATTGCTGCTACCAAATATTGCTGCTACCAAATACTGCTGCTACCAAATACTGCTGCTGCTGCCAAATACTGCTGCTACCAAGTACTGCTGTTACCAAGTACTGCTGCTATCAAATACTGCTGCTATCAAATACTGCTGCTGCTACCAAATACTGCTGCTACCAAGTACTGCTGCTGCTACCAAGTACTGCTGCTGCTACCAAATACTGCTGCTACCAAGTACTGCTGCTGCTACCAAATACTGCTGCTACCACCCACCAAATACTGCTGCTACCAAATACTGCTGCTATCAAATACTGCTGCTACCAAATATTGCTGCTACCAAATACTGCTGCTGTTGCCAAATACTGCTGCTGCCACCAAATACTGCTGCTACCAAGTACTGCTGCTACCGAATACTACTGCTGCTATCAAATACTGCTGCTCCTACCAAATATTGCTGCTGCCAAATACTGCTGCTACCAAATACTGCTGCTGCTACCAAATACTGCTGCTACCACCCACCAAATACTGCTGCTACCAAATACTGCTGCTACCAAATACTGCTGCTATCAAATACTGCTGCTACCAAATACTGCTGCTATCAAATACTGCTGCTACCAAATACTGCTGCTACCAAATACTGCTGCTGCTACCAAATACTGCTGCTACCAAATACTGCTGCTGCTACCAAATACTGCTGCTATCAAATACTGCTGCTGCTACCGAATACTGCTGCTGCTACCAAATACTGCTGCTATCAAATACTGCTGCTACCAAATACTGCTGCTACCATCAAATACTGCTGCTGCTACCAAATACTGCTGCTACCATCAAATACTGCTGCTGCTACCAAATACTGCTGCTGCCACCAAATACTGCTGCTGCTGCTGCTACCAAATACTGCTGCTACCATCAAATACTGCTACTGCTGCTGCTGCTGCTACCAAATACTGCTGCTACCAAATACTGCTGCTGTGGCTGCAAAACTGTGAGAGAGGTGAGAGTTCACCAAGACAAAACAGCTGGAACACAAGCTGAGGGGAGCTGCACATTATTGATGGTAAATGGACTTATATTTATATAGCTCCTTTCTAGTCTTCAACCACTGAAAGCTCTTTACACTACACGTCAGCATTCACCCATTCACACACACATTCACACACTGATGTCAGAGGCTGCCATGCAAGGAGCCAACCTGTCTATCAGGATCTAATCTAAATACTCATTCACACACCGATGGCTCAGCCTACAGGAGCAGTTTGGGATTCAGTATCTTGCTCAAGGACACTTCGACATGTGACCACCGACTTTGCGATTGATGGACAACCCGCCTTACCTCTGAGCCGCAGCCGCATCTTGTTGATTATTGACAGTTTGCTGTAGGTTTATCACTACCAACATGCACGGTGCAGCACAGCACTAAGTCTCCAGTCTGATCTCCAGCTCACAGCTGATAAGTACAGGGTGGATTAGGGCTTACGTGGTTTGTCTACAGGATGTAACAGAAATGTACTGTATATAACAGATAAAGAGTGGACACGGTGTAGGAATGCTATTTTTGGGCCCCTGACTGCTTCTGGGCCACAGTGTCGATTTTTACGCCACTGCCCAGCTCTCTATTGTTAGAACCGGGTCTACTGCCTCAGTCTGCCACTGTTTAACAGCTCTGTGAACCCATTCACAGCACATCCTGCTCTGTAATTTCATTAAAAGCATTGGACGGCTACAGTACATACAGTATATCTCCTTCAATGACTTGGACCTCAGCCCATCCTCCCTCTGCCAGGCAGATTTAAGTTAACAAAGCAATCTAGTGGAGGTCCTGCGTATTGTCTGAGTGTGCTAAAAGTGAAGTGGTCCATTAACCCTGAGATAACAAGAGCACAGTGTCGGTGTCTTATAGTCCTGACTGAGAGGGGGACATACAGTAATAACTGAGCTTCAATGGTAAAAATAGCTTCCAGAAAGAAACGTTCAGTGTTGACAACTCGATTCAGTAAAAAGAATCAGAGTTCCAGAGAAGCACAGAGGGCAGAGAAACATGAGTCATTTAATAATTCTCATTATCTCCCATCAATGACCAGACAGGAGCAATCAATCACACAATCACACAATCACATGATCATGGCTGGTTGAAACGAGCTGGAGAGATAAATGCTGCTGCATGCTGACATATTCTTATGGTTATGTGTGGTTTCATATCACACACACACACACACACACTCATTTCAGTTTTAATGCCATAACCATATATCACACTAAAGGGCTTTTTAGAGGCATTAGAGATTTCACAAACACACACACACACACACACACACACACACACACACACACACACATTGCCTGTGTTATATTTAAAACCACAACCAGCAGATTAATAGAGTGAATATGCACACTAGAGAGTCTGCTGCTGGTCAGGATGTATACGTAGTATAGTTTACACATATATCTGTAGTATAGTTTACACATATAGCTTACATACTGTAGTATAGTTTACTCATATATAGCTTACATACTGTAGTATAGTTTACTCATATATAGCTTACATACTGTAGTATAGTTTACTCATATATAGCTTACATACTGTAGTATAGTTTACTCATATACAGCTTACATACTGTAGTATAGTTTACTCATATATAGCTTACATACTGTAGTATAGTTTACTCATATATAGCTTACATACTGTAGTATAGTTTACACATATATCTTACATACTGTAGTATAGTTTACTCATATACAGCTTACATACTGTAGTATAGTTTACTCATATATAGCTTACATACTGTAGTATAGTTTACTCATATATAGCTTACATACTGTAGTATAGTGGTGTCAGAGGACAGATGATGATGTTAAGGTTGCTCACCGTCATACATATACAGTATATATGTATATACATATCCAGACTCAGACATCAGTTTCTGGCTCGGTGGTGTTATACTGTTCTTTGTGAGAAGTCAGATTAAAATAAATCGGCTACGATATGTGAAGATTTGAACTGGAGAAAAGACTAGATGACTAAAGGACTTTATAGTTGTGTGACTTGAGAAAATGCTGTATTGTCTGAGAGCGAGGTGGGGCCATTCATATAGAGCAGCAGGTCTATTCAGTTATTATTATAGAAGGGACAGATTTACATTTCCTGTCTAGTCTGCAAAACTACACATTTAAATGTGAAAACAGCACACTTTTTAATTTTAGTAGGTTGTTTTAATAAATACAATGTTAACATCTTTTTTTGTTCAGTTTGACTCTCATAAATCCCCACTGCTTAAACAGCCTGGGTTAAAACTTTCTAACAAAATAAGACATAACTAATGAATGGACTACTAATAAAATTATGATATTCTAATAATATAACAATGTAAACACCCATGAATTTATCATGTTTGCAGGTTATTTAAATGAAAGCACATTGACATTTCTTTTAACAGTCTGTAAAAGGGCCAATAGTGTGAGTGGTAACGTTGATGAACAGGAATAAACTCTCTTATTGGAAGAAATTATTATTATTATTATTATTATTATTTATGATCAAAGGGTCGGATTGAGGCTGGATTCGGCCCATGGGCAGCCAGTTGAATAGGCCTGATATAGAGCAATGTGATCTACAAAGAGGCCCTCACTGGGAAAAATACATTTTGATGGTTATTATTTTTGCAAACATAGTGAACTGAATTGATGCCAGTTAGCTGCCATCATCAGGGTTTTTACTGGTATCTGTGTTGGCTGAAACAAGGCTGACATCAATCAGCCAGACATCCCGCGGGTTAAATCAGATAGAAAGAAAACTCAGGAGGGAGGCGATACTTAAAAAGAGGGGGTGTATTGAAGAGTTTGTCATTTGGGAAATGAAATTGAAATACTCAGACAACAGGGGAAACACAGCAGACAGTGTTTTACCAGAGCTGTAGCTATACAGTATACTGTAACTGGCCAGAATGGTGTCTTATTTCTTACTGCCACCTAGTGAGCAGCTGTTGTTTTTTTCATCGTCAACACTTCCACTCTGTTCCCTTTTCACCACATATTCCAGTTAGAAATAGATTTGACATAAAATAATTTATTGTCAGAAACATAAACAGAGCAGATACAGTGTGTCCACACTGGGCCACAGACCACCATTTCATCAGAGTTCATCCCTAATCAGCAAATCAGGGCTTCATTCTGTCATTTCAGTCTGTAATTATTATAGCACTGTTAAGAAATTCATAATCTTTTCCACATTCTATATTAATCATGAATGTACTTTCATGGGCTTGAAAGAGACGTCATTGTACTACTCGATTATGAGAGTCAGATCTGCAGATTTCCACTCTAGTTGATGAAATGTTCTGTTATAGAGGAACAAGGAAACCCCTCAGATACCAGTGG
Source organism: Sebastiscus albofasciatus (assembly GCA_916701655.1). Taxonomy (NCBI): domain Eukaryota; kingdom Metazoa; phylum Chordata; class Actinopteri; order Perciformes; family Sebastidae; genus Sebastiscus; species Sebastiscus albofasciatus. The sequence continues at coordinate 16,092 of CAKAOI010027708.1, forward strand.
CTAGATCTAAATGATCTTGTTTAAACAAAAAACTGATGAAAAGTCATTTTAACTGAACTTGACGTGACGTAAACAGGAAATCTGTTGAATGCTGGTGAAGGTAAATTGCATTTCCATTTTGACATATTCACATGGATGACCCAGAGCGCCACCTCGGTGTTTCGTATGTGCTGACTCTCAGAGGCAATTTGATAAAACAAGGAGGAGTGATGTCTGTTTTGTTCTACAGTGAACTACAATATTACTTTTATTTTACTGAGTCACAGCTGAGTGCCTTACAACTAGAAGGATTAGAAGGAATACTGTTCCAGTAGCGGTGTCTCCGATCACTGATCACGGTCCTTATAATTGTGCTGGTGAAGGAACAGAACACTCAGTGATCATGACCCAGTTCATTCAAAAGAATCAGGTGTTAAACAGAAAGGTAATGAGCATGCACATTATGTCATTGTGTCATAGAAATAGTATGTCTGTATCAAGTGTTTATGAAAGATATCAATTACTTTGTTAATACTTGTGCAGCTGCAGCATAAAGACACATCACTGCCTGGAGAAACAAATATTATATTATTTTCTGCCAAGTCAACAGTTAGAACATTCAGCACATAAAATGAGTCAGGGTTTTGGAGGTGAAAATGTAAAACTTGAGGAGGATGAAGTGTGAGAAGAGTGATTTATAAAATAGAATCAGGAAATGATTGAATAGGCTGCAAATGAAAAGATAATAATAACACTTTATTAAATGCTATTGGTTTAGTAAAAGGGCTTTTTTTCATACTTTATTTCAAAAGTTCAATACAGTACATTCATAAACATGTTCAGATTTTTCATTACAAAAGATTCTGGAAATATATTTTAGAGTATAAAATAATATACAAATAAATGATACAACAAATAAAATGTAAGGAAAGGAAAAGATGAATACAAACAAAATAAAAACAATCAAAAATATTCAAGGTCTGTTAAACAACTGGAATATATTTGAAATGTCTAAACAATCTAATAGTTTTTGCCAATTTAGAATTTTTGAGTTTTAAGTTTTCAATCATAGTATCCTTTTAAGCCATATAATTTTATGTATATAATATTTTTTTTCTTTTTATTATAATATTTTGTAATATTTTTCTAGATAATAATCAAATTAATTATGTAAATCTAATCTGCTGAAAAACTGTGATTGTTAAAAGTGAGTAATATCTCAATCTTTGTTATTATGATGTGTTTTTCATGTTTTGAGAAGTTCTTCTGTAAATCAAACCAAAAAAAGAAAGCATGAAAACATTGTTTTTCCTTCCACGTGACTCATTCCATGACCACTTACACACAAAAACTGACAATAACCTGATATTTTCAGGTGGAATTTCATTCATTCTCACTGTGCAATATAATTTTCCACTTGTGCAATTTTGTTAACAGTCTGTTTATTGTCAATACTATATATATTGCTCCTATTTTTTTATACTTCCTTCTAATAAATGGTTCATATTTTGTTACACTTTGTTCAGCTCTTTTTTTTCTGTGTTAGCTGATGCATCTTGTTTTTTGCACTATCCCCTTTGCTGCTGTACACTGCAAATGTCTCCACTGCAGGACTAATAAAGGAATATCTGATCTTATCTGATCTTATCTTATCTTATTCGAACAACCTCGGAGTGGGCGTGGTCTAACGCCATGACGTAGGCTGGTGTTACGTAAACCGTTCGGCGCAAAAATTCAAACGCTGTACAGGAAGTAGAGAAGCAGAGCTTCAGTGTGCTCCGTGCGCTCCGTGCTCTGTTCGCTGTTCTCTGTTCTCTGTCACACATTAGAACGAGAAGCCAGTGAGCCACGGTGGATTTGACACATTTCGCGGTACGTTGAGAGGACCAACTAAGTTTAGTGGTAAAGTGTGTGTGTGTCAGTTAGCTGGTTAGCTAACAATGCTAGAGAAAGCTAATGCTAGCCGCAGCTAGCGGTGCTGCATGTAGAAGTAGCGGAGTTCACAGAGCTGGCAGTGGTGGCTTGTTTTGGTTGTTTTGTTCCTGTTAACATGTTATTAGACAGTTTAGCAGATATTTTGTGTTAAGATCACGTTCCGGTTTCTCACAGAGGATATTAGAGTTAACTTCAATCGCTTTTTAACTAAGTTAACGTGAAGTTAACGTTATGAACCCGCTGGAGTCCTTTTGTTTCTGTGTGTGTCTATTATTCTAGTTCTAGCTAATGTTAAGTTCGATCAGAATCGACGGACTGTAGCTAACGCTACAGAGACGAAACCACAGAAGAACCCTTTCTAAACCAACCTGGATTAGAAAGTAACGTGACTGGGACTGTGACACCCTCTGTGGGTGGAACAAGCTGATGGATTGGAGACAAAGACAAAGTGATTTGTTTTGACGAGATACATAATGTTATATATAATATATAATGAAAATATAACTGACATTTAGTGTTTAAAATCTGTTACAGGAAAAAAGCAAATGTAACGTGAACTTAATCCTGTGGTATAAATGTATATTTGTGTTCAGAATCTCAGTCATTCTCAACTTGAATCCTGATTGTGTTTACATCTGGCCATAACCTCTCTGTGTGTCAGCTCAATGGGAGTGAAGGGGGTCAAACTGGGATTTAAGATTCAAGTCTCTCCCACTGCAAGCCATTTTATACAAAAAAAAGTAATATAAAATGCTGCATGTTGCTCTTGAAAAATCCCTTCCTTATAATTAACAACTTAAGTATGTTAAAATGTACATTATTATATAATACCCTGAAACACAATAACACAGTACAAGTAGTGAGATACAAATACTTTTCAGAATGTGTGATATTTTACTTTATTTTTATCTTTCTAAACACTGAAACATGATCCTATGTTTTCTTGAAGGTGAAGTTGGACCTGTGTGATAGTGTGTTTCTCTGTGTCCAGCTAAGATGAGTGCAGCCTCCACACCGGTGTCCCGGGTTCGTCCAGGATGGACATCATCCTCCTTGAAGAACAAGGGTCTGTCCCCTGCAGCCTGCAGCACCCCGCTGCTGGCAGCCTTCCCCGGCAATGATGACGAGCAGGAACGACGTCAGCGCCGAAGGTCAAGAGTCATTGACCTTCAAACTGCCACCGACTCCTCCTTCAATGACTCTGCGTCTCATAGGTAAGCTGCAGAGATTACCATGCTTCTGACTGTGTTTTCAGCATGACTTTGGTGACAGGGTGTCATGTAGTGTTTGTAGTGTTTGAGGGATGTTGATTTCCAATCATGGCTTTAACAGCCACTGTCTGTCTGTCCTGCTAATATGTATCTTGAGAGCTTAAAGATAATCTCTTTTTTATATGCAGCGCCGCGGGGACTCCTGCTGCCGTGCCCAAGCTGTCAAATGCACAGATCTCAGAGCATTACTCCACCTGCATAAAGCTCTCCACTGAGAATGTGAGTACATGTGCACTGTGAGCATGCATGCATAGACAGATAGATACGTTTGACACATTTTCCTTGTGTTTTAAGATGTATATCTTATTATTCTTATTACTTTGAAATAGAGAGTCTAAAAGCCTGAAAGGAAAGTTCAAACATTAATGCATTTCTTTTTTTCTTTTTGGCAGAAAATCACCACCAAAAATGCCTTTGGTCTGCATCTGATTGATTACATGGCTGATATTCTCAAACAGAAGGATTCTGAGCTCACAAACTTCAAGGTTTGAGGGGGTTTTTTTTTATCTGTTTTATAGTCTTTCAGAAATCCCTTGGTTCCCCAGAAAAATTAAAACTTTTGTCTAATTAAATGAAGTTGAATCAAATACATCATACTTTATCTGCTGTAGCTATTTCCCTGTTTAACCTTGAAAAACCTAGAAACACAGACTTTGTAGTCGCCGTCCAACAATTATTTTTTTTTTTTCATTAAATCAGTTGGATGATAGCTGATTTACTTCGTAGATGCAGTGATTTAAATAAAATATATATATATATATATATATATATATATATATATATATATATATATAT
>CAKAOI010027708.1:20091-33796 GCA_916701655.1 Sebastiscus albofasciatus
TATATATGTGTGAAAAAGTTTTACATTATCCTTTTAAAGGTCTTGAATTGAGTGAAGTAGAGCATTCAAGTCTTAAATTACGCTGTCTAGCACAGTGTTTTATCTGATCTGATCCACTTACTCTGATAAGTCTGCAGCATCCTGAGTGAACCTAATGAAAAGTAAGAGAGAGAAAATATGAGCAGTGAGTCATTCGACTTCACCCCTGGTGTCTGTCTGTCTGTCTGTGTGTGTCTGTGTGTGTCTGTGTCTCCGTCTGTGTCTCCTTCTGAAGGTGGCAGCTGGCACTCTGGATGCCAGTACAAAGATCTATGCCGTGCGGGTGGATGCTGTTCATGCTGATGCCTACAGGGTGCTGGGTGGCCTCGGGGCCGAGACCAAACCTGGAGAAGGTGAGAGCCTCAGCAACGTGACTTTCATGTATGGACAGGACATGAGATGTAAATGGTAATCTACCCACATTGTTCCGTTATCTGAACACTGAAGTTTTCTACTTTTTGTTGGTGCATATACAGACCTCGGTCCGAAGGAGGAGGATAACGAAGGTGAAGTGACGGCCAAGCAGCCAAAGAAAAAGAGGCCTCCTAAGAGGACCGTAGAGCAGAACCTGAGCAACATCAACAGCGCAGAGTCTGAGAGGAAATGTGAGGTATGGTGTTATCTTTACAGAATAATTTTAGCTCAAATCACACCCATCCTAGTTCTAACAGCATTCATTCATTCATTGGACAGAATTCATTTAGCAGGTTTATCATGTAATATGTAAGGGATAATGTACAGTGAGTCGGTCATTGTTGTGAAATAAACCCCAACAGGGCGATGCAGCACATGGACCCCAACGCAAAGGGGGTTTATTTCACAACAGTGACCCGCTAGCTGTACATTATCCGGCTTATTACACGACTACTTATTAAGAAATCGAAAATTTGGCACAAAAACGGTCCTCCAGAGTCCGACATCAGAACTGTGTCCATATCAACGGTCTGTTATGAAGAAATAACAGGCGGTAGAACGTCATGATTGACCAATCAGAATCGAGTATTCAACAAAGCCGTGTAATAATGACATCTACTATCTTCTGTGTCATTAAATCTATTGCACTTGAATAATAACATTCCTCATTAATTCATGTGCTTGAAATCTGCTCCAGCCACATGAACCTTTTGAGGAAGTCAGGAACTATACCTGTGTTTGAGCGGAGGAACTAGTTCCTGTACGAGTTACGGCTGATGTACTGGTGGACAGTACTGGGTGGCGCTTGTATCAATATTAGGAAGAGCGGTAGACATTTCTTGAGCTTTATTCAATTTTAAAGTTATCTTGACTGCTTCCTGAGTAGTTTAAAAAAGAGGGCTGTAAAGAGAGAGTGCGCTCAGGAGTTTTCAGTCTCCTTTTCCACCTCTATATTTCTCCTTTTCATTCACTCATTCCGTCTAACTCCAACATGAGAGTCACACAACAGTAAATACCAACAACAACAGACAGTGTTGTTGCCATTTCCTCTTTTATGAAATTAGCATTTCAAACACCAACATCATTTTTGAATCCATCCACGGTCTGATTTGCCTCATTTTCACGGTTCTTCAGATGCAGTGGAGACGTGCAAACAGAAGTAGTTCCTCTTTAGTTCCTCTTGTTTCATAGATCCTGGGACCTTTTGGTTAAACAGGGTCTATATGCTGACATTATTCCCCTGCTTGACAAGACAAAAGGATGCACCAATCCCACTTTTTATCTTCTTGTCTGATTGACACAGACGTCATGCCGGTTTGTTTGTTTGTTTGTTTGTTTGTTTGTTTGTTTGTTTGTTTAATATCTTGGTACCTCCAGAGTAGAACTGACTAAGAAGGGTTAGTATTAGCACCAGTAATGATCTGGTGTATTGGATCAGTGCTTTGGCTCTATATTTTATATGTTTTGTATGCACTCATGTACAAAGGTGACTTAGTGTTAGTCAAGGCAACAGCCCTGCAGTTACAGTCTTAATTAAAACTTCATAATCATCTGATATCCACTGAATGTCTGACTGATGACTGATAAGTTCATGTTTGACAATTAAAATGAATTATTAGATATGGGTCACTGAGCTATCACCTGAGGAGCGTTGAGGGGTTTATCTTTGTTCTCTGCCTCACCTTTCCAAACCCAACTGATCCTCCAGCTCAGATAACCAGAAGACATGAACATAAATGAAGGATGTTTTACTGTGAAGTCTGTTTCAGTGTTTGAGTATTTATGACCTTAGTACTGTTATCGGATGGCTGTGAACTTGATCAACTGTCCTTCTTCCCCTCCCAGGTGGACCCCATGTTTCAGCGGATGGCGTCATCCTTCGATGAGAGCAGCACGGCCGGCGTCTTCCTGTCGGTTCTCTTCAGTGAGAACAGTCGCTGTGAGCTGCTGTTTCCCTCCTACATGACCCTCCTGCAGTCCAGACCCTCACACTCTCCTATACCCCCACAGGGAGTCCCTGCATCCCCGTTCATGGGTAAAAACACATTTAACAGGCCCAATTCATTTACATAAGCTGTGAGGTAGTCATTAAACTGTCCCATTAGGTGTCTGTCTGAACCTTAGTGCCACCTAGCTGGGTCGTAGTCCTCGGTAGAGATTCTAACCCTCCCAGCTTTCTGTGTTGTGTTTCTTCCAGCCGGACTGCAGCGCTGCAAGGAGAAGAGCTCCATCTGCCCCTCGCTGCAGGACTTCTCCTTCACTAGCTGGAACCCTGAGCAGGTCAGGCAAACCACCAACCACCAACCTGATATTATTAATTCATCTGATGGAAATCTTTCATATTTCTCACATTAAGTGGTAATAAAACCAGCAATTCCTATTAAAAGTTTACCATCGTTGATGTGGAGAAGAAACGCAGTATCAACCGTACAGAAACGTTTGATCCTCTATTGTTTAGCATGTTCTCTTAACGTTTCTAGTTTTAATATCCGTGTTGTTCTATAAGACTGTATGACCAGCTTGGTGCTGACGTGAGGCTATATTGAGTGGAGAAACAGAGATGAAAATCAGGCATTTTGGCGTGTTGTTTCACAAGTTGTATTTTTGAGGATTCATTTTATTATTGAACAACTACAGTGCTCTCGGTCAATTCAAAATGTTAATAAACCTCAAACCTGAATATTTAAGAACGTAAAAGTGAGGTTTTGGCTTTCTTAGGAGAATATCTATGTGTGCACAATTATTGGGCAACTATTAGTGTGCATAATTATTATGCAACTAAATAAAAAACAAAAATGTTCCCTTCTCACTTGTTTATTTTCATCTGTTAAAGTGAGAATAATAAACAAACAACTCAAAATTTACAAATAAACATTTATGACATTTAAAAAAAAAAAAATCAGTAACCAATATAGCCACCCTTCTTTTCAATAACAGTCATAAGCCTTCCATTCATGGAGTCTGTCAGTTTCTTGATCTGTTGATGATCAACTTGTGCAGCAGCAACCACAGCCTCCCAAACACTGTTCAGAGAGGTGTACTGTTTTCCTTCACCGTAAATCTCCCGTTTAAGAAGGGCCCACGAGTTCTCAACAGGGTTTAGGTCAGGTGAGGAAGGGGACCTTTGATGTGGTGGATCCTCCATCCTGCAGGTCAGACTAATTGTTAAACTTGCCTGTATTCATAGATTTTGCACTTTACTTTGTTCACACTTATCAACAATATTTTGCCATACAGCTGGACTGTAAGCAGAAGGTGTCAAAGTCTGAAAAAGCATTGAGTTTAGTTTCCTCAAAAAAAATATTTAAAAAATCTGTGGGGTGGTCAGGCGTCGATCTTCCAACATTGGTCGAATAGTTCCCGATGATAATTATCGAATATTATTTTTGTCTGAAATGCCAATCCCTAATTGTGCTGCAGGAGGCTGTTGGATCCTTTTTAGTGGAGTTTCAGTCAGCACCATCAGACCGAGAGCAAATACTGTCCCTACTGCTGGCTACAATAGCTAGGAAGACTTTTCATTGGTTAATCCATCCATCCATTTATGATGCTTATCCAGGTCACATTATTATAATTCATTATATCATTAGAAATTGTTGGGAGTACTGAAAGATGTGATATAATGATAAATAATTGTAGGCCATATTGTCCCTACTGGTTTTCTATCGACATACTTTCATACTCTGATTGTAAAAAGGTATTAAATGACATTCTATGTGGCACTGAAAATGTCTTAAATGTAACTTGTTGAACCCTGTTGGTAGAAACCCACAGCTGAAAATGTGACCCAGTTATATTAACGTCATAACAGCATTTCAATGTCTAACTGTAGCTACAACTGGCTGCAAATTTCCCCACTGATGGACTAATAAAGGAATATCTTATCTTATCTTAGCGAGGTTTGGAAAAGGCGTCTTTGTTCCAGTACATACGATAGCTGTCACTTTTAATTTTAAATTCAGTTCAACGTGAGAAAATATTAAATATACAATCTAATGACCTGTTAAAATTCAAATCAAAGTAGTTTGCCTTGTGGTCCAGCAGAGGGTGCTCTTAAACTTCACTATCAGCTTGACCTGTTGATCTGTCCATAAACTAAGCAAATATATAAAACGGAGGAGGACACTAGTTTTGGTTTCTACACTGGTGGCAGGGTGGGGTGGGTCAGGAGCTCAAACATCTTTTTGAACATTAAAGCATGTAAACATGTTCTAGTAGAAACCCAAAATACAAGTATGAACCTGGAAATAAGCATATTAGGTCTTCTTTAAAATGTGCTCGTCAACATGCAGTAAAGACTACAGTTGGGACCAATTTACCATCCAGGAATGCTCTTTGGGATGGCAGCTTAGGATCCTCTTCTACCCACATGGTTTTAAATCAGCTGTACTGAGTCTTATTCAAAGAGACTGTCAGATCCCAGCTGACTGAGACTGTACGTCTTCTTTCAGACCATGAATCAGCTGTTGGAGAAGATGAAGCAGGGCGAACACGTGTTTGATGTGAACGCTGATCCCGGGCCAGAGCCTGAAGACGATGACTGCCCTGACTTTGACGCCGACTACGAGGAGGGAATGGGTGACTGTGAAGAGAAATCCAAGGAGTACAAAGAGGGTTGTGAGGCCTCTGGCTCCGGCAAAGGAAGGTAAGATCATGGATTGTAGGGCAGTTGATCAGTTTGTCTTCTGCTGAGAGGTGGAGGAATGCAGATCTTCTGATTAATGGATTTTTCTCGTTTGTTTTTAAATAGTTTCTAAAGTCTCAGGCTCAAGTTTCTTTCTCTTTACCCTCCCGCTACTCTTTAAAGCTGTTTGTACCTTGTGTTAGGATGAGATAATGGCCTCCATTAAGTTCTTTACAGGAAAATAGCCTCCTCTAAATGCCTGCCTAAACTTGCAGGTTTGAAATGCACTATGTAATCATGGGGGTAAAGTAATTGCATTCCCTATTATCACCAGGAGAGTAGGTATTAATTCATTCAGCCACACTGAATGGGTCAAACTCTTCCAGCCTCCAGTAGCAGAAGGCTGATTTGTGTCTGTGCCTGCTGGTTTGAATGGTTCCTCACACTGGTGTGATGGTGGTACAGGGATGTGATTCCCATTGGAGAGGGAGACATCACCACGATGTGTCTGCAGCTGTCCTCTCAGCCCAGGGAGTACTCCTACTTCAGCCCCAGGACCATGGCCACGTGGGCTGGACCCGGCTACTGGCAGTTCAAGCCGAAGCACAAGTGTGAGTGAAAATCATAGTTTGACACATCATTAGATGCAAGTGAGAAGTAAGTTCCCTTGAGCAAGAAATGTTACTTCTTATTATTTGTCCATGCACTTGTGTACTATGTGCTATACCATTGTAATAAACCTTTATTTTGCTCTTTTATTTATTGTGATGAGTTAATGTAGCCTCAACCTGCTGTATTTCCTCTCTTTGTGCCGTCTTCATGTGGAGCTCACCATGCTGTTTCTAGTTTATTACATTTAATGTCATAAAGCAGAGATGTGTTTGGATGCCGTGTCATACTGCAGCATAATGTAGGCACATTAGGTTTATTTTGTGTTTCCATATTTTCTCTCTAACAGTCAAGATGATGGTTGAATGTGTGCAGAGTAACAATTATCTGTCATCTGTCTGCCTGTTTTCATCTTCTTCTTCTCCTGCAGTGGACCATTTGCCTGACAAGGAGACGCGTAAAAGGAAGCCCAAGAAGACCTTTGAAATAGACTTCAATGATGATGTCAACTTTGACACCTTCTTCCGCACCACCAGAGTAAGAACCCTCGTTGCTGCTGATGCTCCAAACACAATATATTCACAGCTGGGGAGTGTCATCTGGTAGAAATGATGCCTGATGTGTAGTGCTTAGTATTAAAGGAATTGTGTGACATATATGCTTTCTTGCCAAGAGTTGTGTGACAAGATTCCTACCACTCCTATCTGTACGGTAAATATATAGCTAGAGCCAGCAGTCAGATTAGCTTGGCATAAAACCTGGAGACGGGGAAACAGCCAGCCTGGTTCTGTCCAGTAGTCAGAAAATCTCATCAATTAATACATTTTTGTTCAAATTAAAGGCTACATGTTAATTAGTGAGCTTTTGAGGTGCTGGCAGGCAGATATTGTTTCCTTTAGACAGATGTTTGGCACCTCTGGTTGTAGTAGCCATAGCAACACGGCATTCAGCACTTGGGGAAATATTTTTGATGCCCAGTTACCAACGCTGGCACTCTTTTATGTCTCAGCCTGACATTAGTTGTTGGTGAACCAGTATGAATTTGTAATCATGAATTCTACATAACTACACAGCTCTGGGAACTATTGCACTTCTTGTTATGTGTCTGTATGCCCACAGGATGGTCATGGTCTGACTTTAAATCGAGTCCAGCATGTTTGAGTAGATGCAGACAAAGGAGCAGTGTGATAGTTTGAGCTAATACACCACATTGTGAACATTTTATCAACATGTCTGATCTGAGCACAGGATCCAGCTCATATCTCCACAATACATATGAAACAACTACAGTTTTTGCTCTGGTGTGTAGGTAATGTTGAAATGTGAACTGAATGTAACACTGTGTGCTTTCCCTTCTCAGGCTGCCACTACCAACAGCAAGTCTGCCCTCAGTGCCAGCAATAAGAAAACAACTCTGCCAGCAGACTTCCAGTTTCCCCCAGAGACGCTGTCCCAGCTCAGCCTCAAACCCTCCAGCTCGGTGAGTCCTCATCACTACTGCCGTCAGCTGACGGGGCTGGTGTACAACATCCACAAACACAGACGTCCTCTTCAGCACTGATATAGAGTCGAAGTCCCGCCCCTTCAGGTGGACACCATTGGACCTTATTTTCAAAAAATATCAAAAGTAGTCTACTAAGAGAGATGAATCACTCAGACGATCTTTGTACATTTAAAACATAATTTTGCAAGTCAAGATAGTCTCAGTTTGTCGTAGTATCATTTAGTTTAGTGTGAAACCGCTCAGTGAACTACATCTCTCGTCATCACCGACACTAGCTAGCTAGCTAACTTAGCTATGTTCCACGTCACCAGCACTAGCTAGCTAGCTAATGTAGCTATGTTCCACGTCACCAGCACTAGCTAGCTAGCTAACTTAGCTATGTTCAATGTCCCCAACACTAGCTAGCTAGCTAATGTAGCTATGTTCCACGTCACCAACACTAGCTAGCTAGCTAATGTAGCTATGTTCCACGTCACCAGCACTAGCTAGCTAGCTAACTTAGCTATGTTCAATGTCCCCAACACTAGCTAGCTAACTAATGTAGCTATGTTCCACGTCACCAGCGCTAGCTAGCTAACTTAGCGACCACGTACAGATGAAGCGTTATCATAGCTGATGTGTTCTATCAGTGACTCCTGGTCTTTTTATCAGTCAGGAAGAGACAGGAGGATCAGACGTGTTGCTGGTGTGAGTTCATCCCAGCAGGAAACACTCAGACATCGTAGCTTCAGAGAGAGAGAGACGTCACTACCGCACTTTAGGCTATGTCGTCTTTCTAATGACTTATTTTCTCAGTCAACAGTTTTACTACAAACTGAGACTTTCTGGACTTGATATATATATATATATATATATATATATATATATATTCTAAAGTTATTCTTTTTGGGGGCATTTTTTAAGCATTTTATTGACAGGACAGTGGATAGAGTCTTGAAAAGGGGGGAGAGAGAGAGTGGATGCGGAAAGGGCCACAGGCCAGATTCAAACCCGGGCCACCGCGGTCACCGCAAAAGCTGGGGAACAATAGTCTGGGTGGGTGGGGGAAGAAGGTGGAAAAAGGGGGACAAAGGGGGGAGAAGAAAAGAGGAGGAAAAGAGAGAAAGAAAGAAGAAAACACAATTCTGTAGCTCATATTTTCACCCACATGGTGTTTTGAAGTCTTTATACACCATAGTATTTTTGTTAAAGAATAAAAACATTATTTTTTGTGCTTTTCGGGGGGAAGAATACATGTCCACTTGAGAGGCGGTTCGAATCTTGTCTCCGGCAAGGTCGAAGTTTATAATATGCAGTAAAAAATAGTTTGTGTTGCTCGTGTAAACTTGAATTGACTCAAGATATAATTTTAACGCAAGACTTGTGCACTGCAACTGATACATTAATATTGAAATTGTTCAGGTTTCCTTATACAGTCATATAACTGGTAGATTACTACAGATAACAAATATACAAAACATTATCATCATCCATGATGATGCTTTGCATTATTATTGTATATATCCTCCTTATGACTGATTAATGAACTGTTAGGCAAGATAGGTCAAAATGTTAGTATAATAAATCATAATGTACTGAATGTATGAGAATAGTTGAGCAATATTGGGATGGACTTGCTGTGTGTAATTAATTAAAAAAAATAACCATAGGAATGCACATGAATTGAGACAGTAATGATATTAAAGCTTTAACTTTATTGTCTTTGGGCCTAGAACACGTGAAACAACAAGAACAAATAATTTGAAGAAGTTAATACTATTCTTAATGTTTGTCATTGGGTCTGATTCCCTGCAACATCAGACAAAATGATTTACAGCACACAGATTCACCAGAAACTCCTTCAGTTCAGACTCCAGCGGGGCCTCCGGCAGTGACCAGCCCACTGTAGATTGCTGGGCCCTCTGTCAACGTCCAGCAGGTTTTGCCACAGGGCCACAATTGTGCTTCCCTTATAAAAAAACATGAAAAGAACAACAGAGACTGAATATTTATTCACACAACAGGCTTATGTGAGTAATTAATGAAATGAAAACAACAACAACATTGTCTTATTCTTTTTGGACTAAGCATGATGTTCCAAATCACAAATATTACTAACCTGCTGGTTGCTGAGAGTCATGGAGGTCTGTGTCCTCAGTTCTACCAGGTGCTCTGCAAGGCTGTCAACCCGATCCATACCTGGCATACCATGCCCGTCCCCTAAACATACAATTTGTCATCAGTAAGCAAATAATCAGGATAAACTGCTGTGAAATTACACTACCTGTAACATATAATATCTTATTGTCTGCACTCTGTCTGTTGTATGCTCAATAGATTTGACACAACTGTTACTATTGCTTTATTGTGAGGTTTATGTAAACATTACTTACCAACTGTATTTCTGCCACCTGAGACCTCACCAGGTGAGGATTCAGACTGGACTGCAGGCTGAGCTTCTGGGGCAGAGGATACAGGATGACTGACAGCCTGGAGAAATCAAAACAGACATTAAAATAAAAGTTATATGTAGAAACAATTTCACACATATGATAATTATGTTTCTTTTACCTTGAAAAACCTTGCAAACTACAGTCATGTTTATATAACTTTAGTATGAACATTTAATATAACGTTTATGATCATATAATCATTAATCATGAACATTAATATGACACTAGAGTTATCTGACAGTTACCTGTCTGAGCTAAAAACAGTGACTGTGATAGTAAACTTTGTTTCACAACGTTAAGAAGCTAATACAGTAGCAGTCATACTGTATATGTATATATAGCTTTAGTATTAACATAACGTTTATGATCATATAATCATTAACATAACACTAAAGTTATCTGACAGTTACCTGTCTGAGCTAAAAACAGTGACTGTGGTAGTAAACTTTGTTTCACAACGTTAAGAAGCTAATACAGTAGCAGTCATACTGTATATGTATATATAGCTTTAGTATTAACATAACGTTTATGATCATATAATCATTAACATAACACTAAAGTTATCTGACAGTTACCTGTCTGAGCTAAAAACAGTGACTGTGGTAGTAAACTTTGTTTCACAACGTTAAGAAGCTAATACAGTAGCAGTCATACTGTATATGTATATATAGCTTTAGTATTAACATAACGTTTATGATCATATAATCATTAACATAACACTAAAGTTATCTGACAGTTACCTGTCTGAGCTAAAAACAGTGACTGTGGTAGTAAACTTTGTTTCACAACGTTAAGAAGCTAATACAGTAGCAGTCATACTGTATATGTATATATAGCTTTAGTATTAACATAACGTTTATGATCATATAATCATTAACATAACACTAAAGTTATCTGACAGTTACCTGTCTGAGCTAAAAACAGTGACTGTGGTAGTAAACTTTGTTTCACAACGTTAAGAAGCTAATACAGTAGCAGTCATACTGTATATGTATATATAGCTTTAGTATTAACATAACGTTTATGATCATATAATCATTAACATAACACTAAAGTTATCTGACAGTTACCTGTCTGAGCTAAAAACAGTGACTGTGGTAGTAAACTTTGTTTCACAACGTTAAGAAGCTAATACAGTAGCAGTCATACTGTATATGTATATATAGCTTTAGTATTAACATAACGTTTATGATCATATAATCATTAACATAACACTAAAGTTATCTGACAGTTACCTGTCTGAGCTAAAAACAGTGACTGTGGTAGTGTTAGTTTAACAACGCTGAAGAGCTCATACAGTATGAGTAACGTTACCGCTATGTAACTGTAACTGTAACGTAGCCTCAGCATAATAATTAGAGCTCTGAACAGATTATAAAGTGATTGGTAACTAATTCTTTGGCTAACATAATTAAAGCCAGGTTAGCTTAGACAGAGTAACATTACAAAGTCATTCATTGATTTCACAGCGAATCTTAATCAGCCAACATTAAAAGACACCAGAAAGCTAAAACACGTTTAATCAATATCACTGTTACGTAATGTTAATTATATTTACCTGTCTCTAACTGAATAGGCGTTTCTGCGACGACGCGGCGAATAGCTCAAAAGACCCTCCTCCGCATCGCGCCCGCTGGGACGGCTGTGATTGGCTATTCAAAAATGGATGACGTGGCGGAGATCAGCCACCCGATTCGTTGCCTGAAAATGGAATCCAGAGCTCCGATTGGCTGTATCCGCGGTGAAAATGGATGACGTCGGCATTGAAAATGGATGACGTCGGCATTGGAAATGGAAAGCCGCCACATGATTGAAATGGAAATCCTGGAAGCTGATTCGTCGGCAGACCCACTCTATCCCTCTCCCGCTGCCGCCAAGGCCAGTTACATGGGCTCTGCCAACTGAGCTAACCAGGCGCCGATATATTACATTTGAAATGTACAAACATCATATGTGTGATTCATGGAGCACTTCAAAAGGGATCAAAACTATATCTTTCACTCTCCGTTGACTACCGTTCATATTTTCTGAAATAAGGTCCCATGGTGGTCACAGGAAGACTTCACCTCTCTATGAGCCCAATGTTGGCTGAATTCTGAAATCAATATCAATTCAGTCCCACAAACAATGTACACACACAAAAAAATGTACAGCAATCACATAATTCTCATTTATACTAAATTAGACTTTTCACATAATTGAGACGTGCTACAGTCACCTAATAATGTGCCCTACCTGTAACTAAATAAAGATGATGTGTTGTGTTAGGAAGGAAGGATATATTTGTTTTTGTTACCTCTAGTTGAGTCAAGAAGGCCAAAAGAGGCTGTCCGGAGAGCTCGGAGAAGGCATCGGAGACTACGACTACAACAACGCCAACGACACCGCCAACTTCTGTCCAGGTCTTCAGGTCTGAGCTCCACCTTTTCATTAACAGACTTTCTTTATCTCAGAGGCTATAAGATAGTCTAGATATTGTAGGTCTTTGAGTTAGTGTGGTTAGATGTGTACAGCATGGCCCTGTGTGGTGTCTGGGTGATACCTGGTGGATTCACAGATCATCTGTGTCTGTCCTTCATGAGAATAAATGACTGAGGGAGAATCTTTAGTGCCTATTCAGTTCAGTTTACCGGTGATGGATAAGCCCCTGTTGTTCCACAGCTTGTGTGATAGATGGAGGATTGTCATCAACAGTTAAAACTGATCAGGAACCACATGTTAAATGTCTTTGTCCGTCTTCCTCTTCAGGGGGGTGATAGTGATGATGATGTGGAAGGGTTTGCTGGTTCAGACAACACACAGCCTTCAGGTGACGGTATACCTCCGCCCTCACAAGATGGAGAGGGCATCTCGACCTACGGGGAGGAGGATCTGGTACCTGAACCACACAGGGTGAGGAACACCAGGTTTTAGTGTGGGGGGGTCTTTAAGCATCTCTCTGCTCAGAAGCTCCTCTCATCTTATTTTTACCACAATTTTTGACAACAGTGGCTGCACTTAAAACTATCTTCTGATGTTTCTACCTAACGGTACACTTGTAGTGACATTACTATTAATCCAGATTTACTGACCTCCATTACAGCCAGTAAGAAAACACTCACTGTAGGAAACCTGAGGGGGGGGGGTGCTGGGGCCACATTGACACCAAAGATTGATTTTATAAGTGTTTTCTAAGTTTTTGTTAGCAGTTTTACATACTTGTAATTATGTTTGTAGGTCAACAAGATTGAGATCAATTACGCTAAGACGGCAAAGAAAATGGACATGAAGAGACTCAAGAACGGCATGTGGACTCTTCTGACCGAAAGCACAGGAAAACCCACAGAGGTAAATAGTACTGATGGCCGAGTATCAGCTTCTTCTGTCTGCAGGTGTAAATACTGTATATACGATGATAAATCTATCAGTTTGGTGGGTGGTGTAGACATGCAGCCACTCAGAGATGTACCTGTGTATATCTGTTGGTGGCGGTCTATATTAGTTGTGCCTTCATGTTCCCTACAGGAGGCGGATACTGTGGAGAAAGCAGAGGTGTGTGGGGAGAAAGTCTTCAGTCAGACCACAAAGACGCTGCTTCAAAGGTACCAGCAGGCCTCCTACCACGCCTGCCACGGCACAGAACTACTGAGGAATAATGATGACTGGATAGTACTCACCAATACATGTACAGATTTACACTGTTGTTGGGATGGATCAGGGTTTCTACATACATAAACACTGTCTCCAATATGTCTGTGTTCTCGTGAAGAATGAGTCTCACCTGTAGAGTCACCTTGCCTCATTTGAGAAGTATATAACAATCTTCCATGAAGATTTGATGGGGAAAGTTTTCCATTTATCCTGACAGATGTGCACCATTTGAACCATGCTACAACTAAAACTAAGGCTTCCTTAAAGGTTTGAACAGCATGACTGGCGGAATGTAACGTCTACTCTCTCTCTCTCTCTCTCTCTCTCTCTCTCTCTCTCTCTCTCTCTCTCTCTCTCTCTCTCTCTCTCTCTCTCTCTCTCTCTCTCTCTCTCTGACTGTTGAACCTCTCTCTCTCTCTCTCTCTCTCTCTGACTGTTGAACCTCTCTCTCTC
>CAKAOI010027709.1:0-12724 GCA_916701655.1 Sebastiscus albofasciatus
CATGTAGCATATATACTGTATATTTGTATTCTGGGGTATTGTTCCTATGCAGAGGGTAGTTTAGTTTGTTTATTGACTACACTGAGGCCGCTTTATGTTTTAATAATTTATGTATTTATTGTGTTGAGTTGAATGTGCTACTTATTTTGTACTGTAATTACCTTGTGCCTTTTCTACCTTTTCTTTTCTTAAAGCTGACTCATGTAAACTGCTCAGTTCCAATGTACTTAGGTGCAAATGGCAAATAAAAATCTTGAATCTTAATTGCACTAATTTTTTGGATTTATTTCCTCCAAATTATACTTGTAATTTTATGTTCAGGTTTAAAAGCGACTCATATCATTAAGTCTGAATCATATTTTACAGCTTTCTCATACATTTAGGCATGGCTGTAGCTAGGACTTTAGAAATACTGATGTCACCAAAAAGAAAATCCAAAATGTTTACATTTTTTGATTTAAATCTTTCAGTCAACAATCATTTTCTCAAACTACTTCTGTCAGTGTTCCTACAAAAAAACAAAACTAAATTCCCCAGAAAAAAGACAGAGGGCTCTGACCACTGTCTCTTCAGCAGTACCCACATCCCTGATTTCAGTCCCTGACCATCAGTGTTTTAACCAAGTCAGGTTGAAGATTAACTTCATAAACTACAAATGACGGAGAACAAATGTCAATGTCTTACAGATACGTGAATGCTGCCAAGATGGGAGAGGACGTTCTCATCACTGCTCAGGTTCTGAAGCAAGGACGGACGCTGGCGTTTGCCACCGTCGACCTCACCAGCAAGGCCACAGGAAAGCTCATAGCACAAGGGAGACACACTAAACACCTTGGCAGCAGCTAAACTGTCACTACGCAGGTGCCTGTCTGTCTATCACATATCTAACTGTACTGTCCAAACAAGGGACTAACTAGGTTGCAAAACCACTGACTGTGTACAAAATATGGCGTTAACAGTGGTGAGTGCAACAAGTCCTTCTCACGGCTACTTACTTGATGAGTGTTGTTACCACTGTACATATTTGTCGTCGAACAGATACAGAGAAACTACTAGCTGTATGGTCAGAATCAGTCCTGACCTAACTACTGTATCAATTGTACTGTTTCATGCACATGCAATAAAACAAATAGACAAGAGTTATGCTTTCAGAATTTGCATTGTATTGGGATATGCTCAGCAGTATTGATTTGAGAATCAACAGAAAAAAACCCAGAAGTTACACGCCTTAAACTCTTTCAACTGAACACACTGAATCAACAAGGAGCAAAATTATATGTACTATGTACTTCATATTCTTTGACAAGCAAGCCTGCAAAACCCAATTTTAATTTGATGAGCATGGCAGCAAATTATCCTCATTTTAGTAGGTCAAATTAAACACAAATCAGTTAGCTTTCAGCAACTTTTGTTAGGCAAGTTAAACATTAAGTATGTCACCATTTCAGTTTCTCACCAACCCACATCCCAAATAAAACAAAACATAAAACATCAGATTTCAGTAGCTTAAATGAATGGTGCATGAACGGCTTGAACTGTGACAATGACCTTCAACATCTAACCAACATGTCTCAAACTTTGTGTACAATGCCTTTCAAGTCACTCAAAGATTTTAGCAAAGGCCTGCCTAGCATGTTTCAGAGGAAAGCAAATGACATCAAAACATTTTTTAAAAGTCCAGCAAAAAAACTAAGGCGGTTTTTAAGAAGCAATACCTACACCATATGATTTGACAAATATTGTTCATCTTGTTTTCTTTGCTTATACAGGTGTTTTAACACCTATTCACACCTGTCCTTGGTCAAAAGATTGTGTCAAGTTGTTCTAGAAACCCCATTGACATTACAAACAAGCTTTAACAATCCTTTCTTATGACAACAAGGATATAAAACACGTCCATCTGAGAACCACCGTGAAGACCTGTGTATTGTTTGTTCCTGTTTTGATGCAACATAAAGAGTTCCTTCAATGACCGGTGCTGTTGACAGTGCGGCTCCAAGAGAACAACCAACCACTCAAAATCAATGTTCGTGCAGGTTCAAATGAACAAAAATGGATGAGTGAGTAGGAGGGAATGAAGAGGGAGTAAAAGAAAAAAAGGGGGGAACCAATCCAAAAATGGCAGAGAGAAGAGGAGGAACATTGGGAGCGTGAGGGGAAAAAACAAGGATGGGAACTGAATCAGCTTCAGGTCAGGGAGGGGAGAACGAGTAGGTAACAAAAAAGGAGAGATCCAAGCACAAGTTCAAATCTTTTAAAAGGAAACGGGTGGAGATGAGTACATCAATTTGCTTCTGAAGGCTTAGGCAGGAGGGAGGAGAAGGGCTTTTCCCTATGTGGCTGGGTGATGCAGGAAGCCTTAGTCAGGCATGTATGGGCGGAGGTGATCCTCGATGTCTCCCACACCCCAGCAGGTCAGCTGGTCCTGGGGCAAGTACAGGCAGAGGCTGCACAACTTGAACACTGTGGCCTTGGTTTTAGGAGTCTGCAGGAGAGGTGGACAGAGAACATTATGGTGAAGTGTGTTAGGACGCTGTCTTTGGGTGTCAGTTTGGCAGATCAGTAACGTTATTATTGCAGTGGACTGACTTACCTGTAAGTGCTGTCTATCCATGAAGAGAAATACAGACTGAGTTGGGTTGTTCATGACCATTCCAGCCTTGTCTTTACGACCCAAAGCATGCAAGAACTGCTTCTCGTAGTCTCCATGATGAAATTCAAACTTGGCCTGTAAATCAGAGGAGAGACTTGTGAGCAAAGAAGTACATTTTGTTACTACTGACTACGGCCGTGTGATACACAAATCAAATTAATTAATTATAAAATGTATATTTCTTGGTACTACACAATGTACAATATCTACATTTTGAAAATCAAGTTATTACAATGTGCACAAAAGTTATTTTCATTAAAATAAATAACTTGTATAATTCTATTATTATATCTACTATTGCTTGACTATTTGATGCATGTAGGCCTAAAACAAATCTGGTTTTAGACTTGCTACACTTTGCAGGGGGAGATAAACTTATATCTTTGAGTTTTGTTGGTTTGTCGAAATAGGACATTTGAAGATGTTACCTTGGAATCTACTAATCGGTATATTAATTGATAATTAGAATCAAAATAGCAACAGGCTTCAAACATTTACAGTCTGAGTAATGCGACGAGATTCTGACCTGAACAGGCCTAAAGGGTTCATCATCAGCCCCCTTCCATCTGGAGAACAGCAGACAGACAATCTTCTCAATATCGTTGCGTGGCCAAAGGATGAAGTCCATCTCCTGTGTGCAGCCTATCACATCCTGTGCAAAGAGAGAACAATGTAAAACACATCTGGACTTTGTCTTCTTCGAGCTACCCCCCTCCTAAAGATGGTGCACTGACTTTGACTTACCCTTCGCATTGACTGGTATCGGGGCGCGTGCAGTTGCACAACATCTTTTTGCAGGAGTTCTATCGAACTCTCGAGAGAGTAGCTGGAATCTCGCACACCTCGTAGGATGTTTTCTTCATAGTTGTTGGTCATCACGGGCACCACTTCAGCTACCTCAAAAAGTGCAGACTTCTTCTTCTGTAATGACAAAACACCGATACAAACACAAATTTTAAATCATTGGTTCGCTGTGGTTATATAGAAGAAACAAGCGACATTTAGCGCTGGAGAAAGTGATGTCACGGTATGAGAGAGGATTCTTCCATTTTTACTGACAAACCTTTTCTTTGAAAACGAAGGCTATATAAATCTTGAAGTCAAACTGATCAGCCAAAGATTCCCTTTTCTTCCGAAGTTGAGCTCGTAGTCGATTTCTTGTTTGATTTCTTCGTGAAGTTGGGTCCCCCATGGTTAGATTTTTGATGGTAGTGTCTTCTTCCTCTTGTGCAGAATATTTTTTGGCTACACTCTCTACTACTTTTTGTATTTATACGTTGGATAAAGGATGGAGCTAGCTACCCTTTGCAGAAACAACGCATCAAACAACTCTATAGGCTAGATCTGTAAAAATACCCCACTAACTACCAACTGAGAAGGTCAACAAATCAGAAACAAAACTAAGTCATTTTAATTTTTTTTTTGTAAAAGGGCAGTGTTGAGGAGGGGAATGGTCAACAAGCTAAGACTACATCTCCTTATTACTTGTTCAGAAATCCATCATTTAAGACATGACTGTTAAGCCAAATGAGCTTTTGTTTTTTCAACCTGCCATTGACAAAAGGGATTTACAACAAAATGAAAGAGCAACTCAAATTTGACTCATCTGAGAGTGTTAATGAAATAAACAGAAACCCATACTGACAATATTTTTTTTTTTGCTAGTGGAAATTGAGGACTACAGAGGACTAGCAAGCAGACAAATATTCTATTATTTGGGTCATTTCAAAGTCCCTCATCCATTGCTATGTGTTTGTTTGTTTTCTCTGTTAGAGACAGCGTTATGTGCGTGTTACAGGCGGGTTGGGGATACAGACGAACATGGCAGGTAGTAAATACAGATGCCAGGAGATATTGGCAACCAGGTAACAACATCGAAGACTACTGCGAAAGTACCACCTTGACATTTCCTTGACTTTTAGTTTTACTGCCTCTCACGGCCTGCTGTGCTGCTGCTGCCACTGATAGTCATGATGTGGGCGTATTTTTAGCACACTAGCTAAGGTGAGCTAGCGAAGCTAATCTAGGCATTCACTTTTCCAACACTAACTAGTAGTGAACCGACGATATAGCTACATCTTATCTTCTGACTGATTGGCTTAATTGAGGCCTATGTGTGTGTGGTGAGCTATAGCTAGCGTACAGTCATCTTTCTACCTGTTTACATCTTCTCTCTTGGTTCAATGAGACTGCCAGTGTGCTGTGAGAGTCGCGAGACCTGCAGCAAGAGAGGTTTGACTAACTGGTTCTGCGTGTGCTCAGCATGTTTAAGCTATCATTTCAGTCGTGTCTTGTCAACAACTTCAAGAATCAATAGGCGTGAATAAACGTCAGCTAGACAAACACAATCTCCCCCTTTCCCCACGCCTGAAGTTTGGAGCTTGTTTTCTTTCTCTTCTTGTCTTCTTCAGTCGTCACAGCCTCCGACTCGCCCTGCTGCATGCCATGTCAAGATAAATCGACAATCCAGCTGAAGTCCTCCGTTCTCTCAGTCGACATGTGGAGTGTTCTGTCTGCCGGCGGGCCCATAGTTAACGGCGGCTGTCGTCCAACGTTTGTCCCGTTTGGTTTCTTTGTGTGTTGTGTTGTTTTTTTTCTGCTGATAATGGTACAACACCACACACACACACACACAACACTAGCTTCGGTCGACAGCCGAACCCAAAATGGCGGACGCAGTCAACTACAAAGATGTGTGACGTGTGTTGACATGTGACCGCACGAGGAGGGGAGGAAAAAAACAACACAACATCATGAAGAGCTGCCTCGTGATTGGACGCTTTTTATCCAGTGATGGGAATTACGGATCTTTTTAGTGAGCCGGATCATTTGGCTAAGTTCACCAAAGAATAGCCGGCTCCTTTGGCTAAAATAAAAAATAAATATGAAAAAAAAAAATGAAAAAAGAAAATGAAATAAATGGAAAATATAAAAAATAAATAAATATGAAAAAAATGGAAAATAGAAAAAAAATAAAAAATGAAATAAAAAATAACTTCAACTAGAATTTAAAAACGCGTTTTGCTGCTCTCTGGCACAAAAGACAGGAACTGCAGTTATTTCACGATTAGCTACTGCTGTAAGTTGTGCCAACAACACAACATTAAACTTAAAAATAAAACATTATTAAAAATGTGAAAATGTTAAAATAAATATGAAAATAATTTTAAAAAATGGAAAAAATAAAAATAAATGAATAAATAAATAAAAAAATAAAATAGAAAATTAAAAAAAAAGAAAAATGAAATAAAAAAATAACTTCAACTGAAATTTAAAAACGCGTTTTGCTGCTCTCCGGCAAAAAAGACAGGAATTGCAGTTGTTTCATGATTACGGCTGTCAGTTGTGCCAACAACACAACACAACATTAAACTTAAAAATAAAACATTATTAAAAATGTGAAAATGTTAAAATAAAAAAATAAATATGAAAAATAAATTAAAAAAAGGAAAATAATAATAAAAATAATAATAAAATAAAAAAATAATAATAAAAATAATAATAAAATAAAAAAATAAAAATTGAAATAAAAACAAAATTGAAATAAAAAATAACTTCAACTAGAATTTAAAAACGTGTTTTGCTGCTCTCTGGCACAAAAGACAGGAACTGCAGTTATTTCACGATTACTGCTGTCAGTTGTGCCAACAACACAACATTAAACTTAATAATAAAACATTATTAAAATGTATGTGAAAATGTTAAAATAAAAAATAAAATATAAATATAAAAAAAATAAAAATAACGCAACGCTTAGCACCTCAACGCTATGCACCACATTGCTACGCACCACATCGCTACGCACTGCACCGCACCACACTCCTCTCTCGCTTTCTCTCGTCCTCTCCCTCCTGCTCTGTACCTGTAGACCATCAGCGCGCTGCGCACCCCCGCCCCTTCCTGATTGATAGTATGATCCTAGTCTCCTAATCACCTGATTAGTTGCATGGATGTCATTAACACAACATTCAGTCACAGTCAGTACATGGAGTGCCCGTGGCGCGGAGAAGATCGTCCTATCATTCTGCCTTGAATTAATTAAAGAAAAAAAGAAAAAAGAAAAAAGAAAAAAGAAAACAAAACGCCTCTCGGACGGGAGCCGGCTCCCATCGTTCACTTAAAAGAGCCGGCTCTTTGAACCGGCTCGTTCGTCACCAACACATCACTACTTTTATCACGTGACCGGAGGAGGCGTATTTAAGCTCCTGGCGCGAGATCCTTCGAGAGAAAAGAATAGGCAGTTTAAAGCAACGTGCGGTTCTCATCAACGGTAAGTCGTTTCTAACGTTTATCTACTTTAATATTGTCTTAATTTATTTCTCTCTACATCTGCTGCTCATCAGGGAACTGCTAACTTCAGCTACCTTTGTGCTAGCTTAGCTTTTGTCTCTTAAATTAACGTTTTTAGCGCTAGGTGAGTCAGTTGGCCTTTCTAACGTTACAACGGTGATGACGTCACCTTGACGATAAGCTAATGAGCTAGCATCACAAGAAACACCTCAATCAATACATGTGTTGTTTAAAATCCAACCTTACTAAGCTAGCTTATATACCTTCTATTTATTGATTAACGTGTTTCATGTAATGAGGTAGCATTACAAGAAACACATTAATCAATAAATGTGTTTAAAATCTAACCTTACTAAGCTATATTAACTAACGGCCTCTTATTTTGGCAGTTTTCCCTTGTATGTAACTTCCGGTATACTTTTATTTTTTATTGAAGATAATTAATTTACAAACATTAAGGCATTGTAATCTAAACTTAATACTTCTAACATACAAGGCACAATTGGATAGTAAAGATAACTTAAATTATAAAAAAATAATATAATAACCAAAATAAAAGAGGGTAGAAAATAATTAAAGGAACAAAAATAAATAAATAAAAAATAATTCATAGTAGCTCTAGGGGTCATCATCATATATTTTCAGTTCTTCATAAGCTCTGAGGAGAGACTTTGCATGTTGTCCTTTCATTAGTCTTAAAGCACTGAGATGATTTTGAAAATGGGAAATAGGGGTTTCATTTTCCTCCATTTGAATGCATGGATGAAAAAATTTGCCTGCAATATCAGATTGTTCAATATCAAGTCACTCTTAGTATCCTTCATGTTAATACCAAACACAATTTTTTTCTCTTGTGAGAGGAGCAAGTAGTTGGATTTTGGTTGACAGCCAGTCCTGCAAATCTTCCCAGAATGACGCAGAATATATACAGTGGTGGCAGTTTCTGTTAAAACAAGACACAAGCCAAGTTTACAACTTGTCTTTCAAGTAAATTTAATAAGAAAATTCTGAATCAATAAAGTGTTAAATGTGTTTTCGAAAAAAATACAAGAGTGGTGACAAGACCAAAAATGGGTAACATAAATCTTCTGGAACTGGTTGACAGAATGAGCAGTCCACAACAAAGTCCCTCTGTACACTTTAATGAGTGACGTTATGTTATTTCCCCATCAGGTCTCTTGAAAAGAAAGGAAAATGAGTTTCGCTGGAAAGCTAAAACACGGCCACCAGAGGTCTAATGAGAATATACAGGTGAGTAATTCAGTTTGTCCTCTGTTTGACATACGTCCATGAAATGTATTGTAAAGTTTAGGGCTGAGGTTCACAGGGTAATACACAAGAAGGGTAATATCACAACATATTGTGCCATTGTTGGTATGGATGATATCGTCACACACGCCACTTTACCAGCTGTTAAATGATGTCAGATTTCATTATATGGAGGCCATAGACCGGAAGTATATACCTCCTAAAGGTCAAATGTATCAGAAAAGAGGAATCAATTTTTGTTGCCTTTTTTTTTTCTCAGTAAATAGTGGCCATGATATACTTAAAATTAGGGATGCACCGACTCAAATAGCTGGATTGGATAACGGTGACAATGGGGCAGATCTGTTCAATTCAGTTCTATGTTTATATACTATATACAGTACATTATTGACTGGAATTTTTGTTTAAGTTTTCACCAATGTGTTGCTGCATTAAATATTTACACTTGAATTATAATTCCTGTTAATTTTGAGAAAAATTGTCACTGATGTATGCTTTATTCACAGCAAAAAATACTTGGCTTATGTTGCTCCTGTGTGATTTGGATTTATGTGTCTGCAGTTTCAGACATCGTCTCCCCCTCAGCACAAAATCAGCAAGATCTTTTCTTTTTTTTTTTTTTTTTAAATTGGCATGAAACACACTAACAGTTATGTGACGCTGTGGCCAAACATTAACAGAGTGAACACATTGGCTGCTCTGTAATGAGCCTTGAGGAGAAACTTTCCCACGGCTGTTGAAAGCATTTGTGCCCTGCCCCTGTTCCTACACCTGTGGGCCTGTTGCACATGGCAGCAGTGTTGTTGGTGTTGTAAGCCACCTCACTTATGCCCTCTCCCATGGTGACAGTGTAACTAAAGTAAAGCATGCAAAGCGATGCTAAGCCCTAGTGAATAGGGGCTTTGAAAATGAGAACACAGGTCATGTTAGTTTCCCGTGTGACTCAATGTTGTTCTCTAAACTCATTCGGGAAGGGTTTAGGATCTTGCCTTTCGTTAACCATTCTCATATCTGCGATATGTGATCGGCTCAACTGTAAGGTAACACTTGTTTTTGTCTTCCACTTGTAGACTTTTTTCACACCATCTCAAAAGGCGATGGGACCCCCCAGGCAAACTCGACAGGTCCTCCAACCCTCGGCTGGTAACAAAGATTTGGGAAGGTCGACTCAGGTATGCAGTGGCTTGATGACCTTCTTTGTGTGTTTAACATTTAAAAAAGCCTCTAAATAAGATGTGTTTTTGTTTTTCTCTTAAGGTGGGAA
Source organism: Sebastiscus albofasciatus (assembly GCA_916701655.1). Lineage (NCBI taxonomy): Eukaryota > Metazoa > Chordata > Actinopteri > Perciformes > Sebastidae > Sebastiscus > Sebastiscus albofasciatus. The sequence continues at coordinate 9,477 of CAKAOI010027709.1, forward strand.
AGGTCATTCCCAAACGGAAACAGTGGAGCGCAGAACAAACTAGAGGTCCAAAGAGGGTGAAGGCAGAAGTCAAATCGACACAAACGGAAGAAACTCAGTGTTTGACAGATGGCATGTCCAATGAAGCATATGAGCTTATGGTCGTAGGTAGGGATTCATAATCGATGCACCAAATACTACAAAATTATGGACTACATCCCCAAAATGATTCCCACTTTGTCTTAAGCTTAATTTCTGTCACTGTTTTAGAAACGCCCCCTTCCTCCTACTGGAAAGAGATAGCCGAGGAGCGTCGGAAGGCCTTGTACAATGTTTTACAGGAGAACGAGAAGGTGAGTTAATCGTCAAGGAGACGGCTAATGTTTAGCGGTTAATTGAGTTGTTCCCACGCTCCCACTGACTGAGTCAACCTTAGCTGGCTCCAGTCCAGCTGGCACTGGATTTTGAAGAAACCTTGCACCTAAATGCACTCATTGAAATCAGTTTATTTAACTTTGAGTGTACAGGTTATTACAGGATTTGCAGGTCTGTAGAATTTCTTTGAATTTGAGATGGATGATTTGGAAATCTAAAAGTTAAACCTATTCCCAACAACAGCTATTTTTTTTTCTGACTCATTTATCCAGTGATTCTAATGCTATATTGTCTGTAAAATGCATTATTTTGAATCGGTTGATTTATTTAAGCTTGGGTTTGGTCATGATTCTGCTTTTGTTTGCCTTTTTTTTTTTTTTTTTTTTTTAAAAGCTTAATGCGTTTCTTTTTTTACCAGTTGCACAAAGACATCGAGGCCAAAGATGAACAGATCACGCAGCTGAAGTGTGAAAATCAAGAGCTGCATGACCTGGCACAACATGTACAGTACATGGCTGATATGATTGAGGTAGGCACGCTGTTGTTACAAGTCTGCGGTGTGACTTTATGCCCACAGATTACCTGGTTTAAATTCAAGCCTTGCTACATGATTGCGTTCTTTAACTAAACATTTCTTAGTTCTTTACCCTTAATTTCTTTATAATAATGTTACATGTACAGATGCGACCATCACAATAACCACTATTATTAAGTAAACTAGACTACACTGACAAATCTACTTGTATGTAAAATTTGATGTACTGTGTCATATTTTATTTTTTTTTTTTTTTTAAGAGGCTTACTGGGAAGAGCCCTGACAATCTGGAGAAACTGAGGGACATTGCTCTTGATGTGGAGGAGGATGATGATGATGATGAGGAGGACGACAGTAAAGTGGCAGGTCAGAGTGAGGAAGAAGACGCTGATTACAGTCAGAGTGATTCAGAAGAAGAGGCCTCAGACGATGAACAAGCTGGACCTCCAGGAGAGCAGGATTAACAGATGCAACTCGTGTATGTCATGGGACTTTGACCTGTTTATACGGGTCAGCAGATTTTTGCTAAAGTGTGCTTTTGCAGCAACAAGTGACTCCATTTGACTGAATGTCTTTTTCAAAGTAATTTATGTACTTCAAGCTGCATTAATTTTGAAATGGCTGCAATTTTATAATTTGAAGCCTTGAACAGATGGGCCGTTTTTTACATTTTTGCTCTGTTCAAGTAAAGAGGTGTTCAAAACTAGGCCAGTATAGGCCTTTCTCACTGCAGACATTTTGACAAGTCTCACTAGGAAGAGCACTGTTAATAAATAGGTTCATAAAATGAATGATGGCTGAATTCCATTTAGTTGCTTTGGTTTCAGAGCCCTAGTATTTTGCTTACTGGGGCTCTTGAATAGACCAGAACCGTTAATGTCACGGCACAGAGCACTGCAGAAATTATTTGTTGCACGTAGGGAATTAACACCAAACCAAAGCATCTGTACCATCAATAGGAAAATGACCTTGTGCTTTTCCTACTATAACGAATAAAAATGTGTGGCTGTGCTTTTCCCACTATGACAAATCCAACTGTGTTATTAAAAAAGGCCCATTGATTTTGCTACATTCACTGCCAGATGTGGCCTAAAGCATGGCCCTGAAGTTTTTGTTTACACTGTAAAATTGTGCAATGTTATGACACAGTTTTGTATATAATGTAAAATAAACTTTTAAGAAGAGAAAAATCTTGTTTGTCTTGCATTTTGAAGTGGTTATGGGTCTTCAACTATGAAATGTTGAGTGGCTGTGCCCACCAGGCCCATGCAGAGTACTGAGAAATGGCCATGAAATTACACATGAACTACTAACATCAACTACCTAATCCACATTGACCAACTATAATATGTAAAATATTTGCACATTGGTGCATCAGTACTTACAAAAAACTTCACCAAAAAAAAGTCATAATATAGCATGTTGAAAAATTTCATTAAAAAAGTCATAGTATAGTATTTAAAAAAAAAAAAAAATTCATGGAAAAAAGTCAGTATTGCATGTCGAAAAATTTCATGAAAAACGAAAAATGTCACCAAAAAAAATCCTAGCATAGCATGTTGAAACATCTCATGAAAAAAGTCATTGTATAGCTTGTCAAAAAAATTCACCAAAAAAAGTCATAGTGTAGCATGTCGAAACATTTCATTAAAAAAAGTCACAGTATAGGATGTCAAAAAAGTTAATGAAGAAAAGTCAGTATAAAATGTCAAAAAATTTAATGATAAAAAGTCATAAAGTATGCTGAAAAATTTCCCCAAAAAAAGTCATGGTACAGTATTTTGAAATATTTCATGGAAAAAAGTCATAGTATAGTATGTCGAAAAATTTCACCGAAAACAGTCATAGTATATGTCAAAAACATTTATGAAAAAAGTCATAGTATTGCATGTCGAAAAATTTCACCAAAAAAAGTCATCGTTATAGTATGTCGAAAAATTTCATGAAAAACATTCATAGTATAGCATGTCAAACAATTTCACCGAAAACAGTCATAGTATAATATGTCGAAAAAACTTCATGAAAAAAAGTCATCGTATAGTATTTTAAAAAATGTCATGGAAAAAAATCATAGTATGTCGAAAAAGTTTATGAAAAAAAGTCGTAGCATAGCATGTCGAAAATTTTCATGAAAAAAGTCATAGTATAGCTTGTCACAAAATGTCACAAAAAAAATTCATAATATAGCATGTCGAAAAATTTCACCAAAAAAGTCAATGTATAGCATGGTCGATGTGGAAAAATTTTACCAAAAAAAGTCATAGTATAGCATGTGGGAAAATGTAATGAAAAAAAGTCATAGTATAGTTAAAATTTGTTTAAAAAGTCATAATTTAATGTAAAAAAAAGTCCTAGTACA
>CAKAOI010027710.1:0-16325 GCA_916701655.1 Sebastiscus albofasciatus
TTTATCACTATTTTGTTGTCATATTATTTCTTTATATTAATCTTGTCTCTGGGTGGAGGCTTCAGATAAGCCCAGTGGGGTTTTTTGCCTCTTCCTGCACTGTATATTACTCATTAATTTTTTTTTGTTATGTTGTATAGTCTTAAATTGTGCAAAATAAATAAACTGGAATGAAACAGGAATAATGGAGAGAATTTAATTATTATGAGTATTATTATTATTGTTATTAATAATTATTAATTAGTATTTTATTGTTAATTTTTTTTATTATTATTATTATTATTATTATTATTATTATTATTATTATTATTATTGTTTTGTTTTTTTCCTGCCAATCTACTGCTCCACACTCCAGTCCAGTGACGAATAAAGAAGGGAATTGCTATCAGGTGTAGATGATGGAAATATTACAATGGGGGAATCTGCTAGGAAAGACATCTAAGAAAGTACACAATCTTCTAATTAATTACTTAAGGGCAACAGGAATAATGGAGAGAATTTAATTTTTATTGTTATTGTTATTGTTATTATTATTAATAATTATTATTTTATTTTATTGTTGTCTTTATTTTTATTTATTTTATTATTATTATTGTTATTATTATTCATGATAATAATAATTATTTTTTATTTTATTTTATTTTATTTATTGATTTTTTCCCTTCCAATCTACTGCTCCACACTCCAGTCCAGTAGGTGGAGGTAAAGCACCTCTAAGCTGGTTTGCCGGGAAACAGCAGCAGAGTGAGACCTCCTGTCTGCTGCCTGCTCTCTGCTCAGTGTTTTAGGAAACGTGGCCTTACTGCAGCAGCAGCATCTCTTGTTTATATGAATGAGAAACACACAGCAGCTGCAACTTCCACTTCCACCTCTCCACCCGTCTGTCCGTCTCTCAGCCGTCGCCGCCGCTCCAGCTCTGCACCGCGGTCCCCCTCTCACCCTGAAGCCCGTCTCTGAAGAAGAGACCCACCATGGCTGATACCGAGCAGATCCCGGCCTCCTCGGCCACAGAGGCCGCCGCCGCCGCCGTCCTGGACGCCCTGAACGCCACCGACTCCAACGGGACCGAGGCGGCGCTCAACGCGACGGCTAAGTTCGTGGCCACTCCGCAGGGCACGGCGCTGGCGTACGGCAGCCTGGTGTTCATGGCGCTGCTGCCCATCTTCTTCGGAGCTCTGCGGTCCGTCACCTGCTCCAAATCCAAGGTACCGTCCAGCTGCAGCAGCCTCCACCTAACGGAACAGACCTCGGGGGTTCTCTGATGTGTCTGCGGCCTTGTGTTTGTTTAAAAGGCCCATTAATAACGAAAGTAAAGTACCAAAGTGCATGTGCTTTTTGGTGGTTTGTCCTGGTGCTGGTCACTCCTGATGGGATGCTACTGTAGTGTACCAGATGTTTTATTTACACCTCCTCCTCACTGTTTACCTGCTGTTACACTCTGTAACACCTGGATGAGGAACCAGGCCAGAAGAAGAATAAGTTACCTGGACAGGTTAACAAAGAGACAACCAGGGGGGAAAAAACAAGATAGATATACACAGAGAAAGAAAAATATATGATTTTATTAAATACATTTGTGGAATAAAAACCAATGATGGAGATGGAGGAGGTTAAACTGGCTGACAGGTGTCGACGTGTAGCTGAATACAGAGCTGTAATTACCAGGCCAGAAGAATAGATAGATAGATAGATAGATAGATAGATAGATAGATAGATAGATGGACAGTAACTTTATTGATCCTTAGAAATTCAAGTTTCCAGCATCACAGTTCCATAGTGCAAAACATGTTAGTAAAAAGGCAGTAAAAAAGTTAGTAGTACAAAGCACAAAAAAAATATACCAGTTATAAAAATACAAGGAGATGAAGAAAACTGTTAAAACTGAATAATAAAAAAGTGAATATAGTGCAGAAGAGACTGTTAAAAGTGAATATAGTGCAGAAGAGACTGCAGCCACACACACACACTGAACAGACCTCGGTGGTTCTCTGATGTGTTTGCGGCCTTGTGCTGTTTGTTTTCAGGTGTTTGTTTTTAAAGCTCCATTATTAACCCAAGTAAAGTACCAAAGTGCATGTGCTTTTTGGTGGTTTGTCCTGGTGCTGGTCACTCCTGATGGGATGCTACTGTGGTGTACCAGGTGTTTTATTTACACCTCCACACTGTTTACCTGCTGGCACACTCTCTCACACCTGGCTGAGGAACCAGGCCAGAAGAAGAGATAGATAGATCGATAGATAGATAGATAGTAATTTATTGATTTATTGATCCAGAAGGAAATTCAAGTTTCCAGCATCACAGTTCCATATTGCAAAACATGTTACAAAAAAAGTTAGTAGTGCATACCAGATATAAAAATACAAGGAGATGAAGAAAACTGTTAAAACTGACTATAGTGCAGGGTAACAGCTGGGATACACAACTATTAAAAAAGTGAATATAGTGCAGAAGAGACTGTTATAAATGAGTATAGTGCAGAAGAGACTGTTATAAACGAGTGTAGTGCAGAAGAGACTGTTATAAACGAGTGTAGTGCAGGGTAACTCCAGTATCTTAGTCTATGAAAGTGCACTGTGTGCATTATTATCTGTCCTGCAGACCGTCCTCCTTTGTGAGTCTGTCTGTGGAGCACTTGGGGAATAAGTCACCTGGACAGGTGAACAAAGAGACAACCAGGAACAAAATAATATAAGATATATATATATATATATATATATATATATATATATATAAAAAGGACAAGAGCACTGTAAGGAAAAAAAAACAACTAAAGTTTTGGTGCAACAGAATTCAATTTAATCTTTTTTAATTTTAAGATAGTTTTAAAGTTTGTTGCAATATGATTTAAAGTTGAGCCATGATTTAATCAGGTTTAAAAATGTATCCTTTTTGGTGCAACCCAAGTAGTTGTGTTGCGTGGCGTACAAATGACACACGAAAAGCCTAAAATGTGTCCTCATGACACGCAAAATGTCCTCGTAATGTTGTGCTATTAGTTGATTTTTTAGGGAAAGTGAAAATATTGATAATTTTATTTATTTATTTCTATGATTCGCCCCATCCCAGCACCTAGCTGGAGAGATTTCTCAATTTCTTTTCTGCTCTGCAGTACTTAATTCATTATTTCATTGTATTCAAGTCATTAACTGAATTAATTGAGCTAAAAGAAACGACTTTCTGTTTCTTCGCCACACATGGTCAAACAGGGATGTTCACGACAGCTTTGATGCCCCTGTGTGAGTCTACTGTCTGCTGAGTGGACCCCCCCCATCCCCACCACCCCCCCACACCCCGTCCTCCACAACTCAGCCGGTCCGTGGGCAGCAGCCTTCTGCTGCTCTCGCTGTGAATGAATCACTCCTTATTCATAACATCGAAGGCACCAAATGTATTGTTTTATCGTCCCGCTTCTTGCAATTAAGACAAACACTCGCGGTGCACGTCGTTCCAGTGCGGGAGCGTCTTTGCCTGAACTCGCCAACCTGAGTCGGTGGACGAGAAGAAGTGGGATTCATCCACTCACTCAAAAGCACTGCTTGCGTCTACATACAGTAAATATGCTAATGGTGATGGTGCTTTCAGCTGGAATACGCGTTGTCATCTGTATTCATCAGTTGATGATGTGAAGCATAAAGAGATATAGTTGTTAATGGAACAGGGAGTGGGGGCTCGCAGGGTTCAGACCAGCACTCATCTATATTTAATCCTGTAAATGGTCATTTAGAGGCACTTCCAGAGGAATCCGATGCCTAATTACAAAGGGGAAAAAAAAAAATCTCTCCGAGGCAAAGCACATAATCAATAGGAGCCGTAATTATCAGCCTCTCTCGCTCTGTGTCTTTTTAAAATGTTCCCGCATGTTTTATGCCAGAAAAGTAGCTTTAATTATTTATCACTGTGTGATTGCTCACCCGCACGTCCACACACACAAACGCCCGCCTCATCTCTGTATCCGGAAATTGCTGTCAGGGTGGTTGAGCAGAGGCAGGCTGTGATCTGAACAGGGAGGAAGAGGAGGAGGAGGAGGAGCTGACTGTCAACAGTAAACAGTGTCAGAGTGGATACATGTCGGCCGCCGGCGTCCACTTAATGGCTTTATGTGGTGTTCACATTAGCAGGGTGCCGCACTGCAACATTATCCAATTTAACTTGGCGTTTAATCGAACTCTGACTATTCTAATCTCTTTCTTACCGGGGCTACCAGCTTTCTGGGTAGGGCTGGGACGATACACCTATCTCCCGATTCAATACTATCACGATACTAGGGTGCCGATTCGATATGTATTGTGATTTTTTTAAGTATTGCGATTTGATATTATGATTTATTGCGATTTTTGTTAACTTTTTTAACACTATAACATGGGAAAAAAGTTGAATTATACACTTTTAGGGACTTTTACTTTGAAAATATCAAAATGAATACATGAAAATGTTTGATTTTCAGCATGTATGTAGTCAGAGATGTCCTGAAGTCAAATATATCAGTCATTATCAGGCATTATTTATTATTTTTTTTCTCCAGCAACCCAAAAATCAACGAATAAAGACATTTCCCTCACAAATTAGTGGTACTTTCTATTTAATTTATAAGAGACATGTACTGTTTTGCGATTATTTATTAATATGATTCTCATTGTCGAGTAGTCTGTAGATTATTTTCTCGATTAATCGATTAGTTGTTTGGTCTATAAAATGGTGAAAAATCAGTGTTTCCCAAAGCCCAAGGTGACGTTCTAACATCTTGTTTTGTCTACAACTCAAACATATTCAGTTTACTGTCATAGAGGAGTAAAGAAACCAGAAAATATTCACATTTAAGAAGCTGGAATCAGAGAAATTTTGACTTTTCTTTCTTATAATATCAAAATAGTTGATGATTAGTTTAATAGTTGATTACTACGTGATTGATTCATTGTTGCAGCTGTAACTGTGAGGCGATTTAACTGATTTTCAATGCAAAATACCTTGCTTTTAAAACTTACTTTGGTCAAAATGTTCTTTATTTCCCAAATCAATCCATGATCTATTTGATTCCGCCTTGTTTTGACATAGTGACACTTTTGGAAAGTGAGAGAAAGAAGTGAGGCAACACCAGAAACACAATTGTGATAATTCTTTCATTAAATTTGACATCTTTGAAAGTATATCTAATAAGAATTGCTTGTTGGCTATTGTTCTGCCCAAAATGTGGTGCAAAGCTGTATTGAAATAGTTTGATATTGGACATTGTGTCTCTTCCATACTCGTAGCTCCCTCTAGAGATACTTCTGCATCACTGCATCAGTGTGAAGTATGAGCTCACACACTGTGGTTCCCAATTAGTGTGAATTTCCTGAGCTGTAATATCATAACTGAGGCCAGATTGCAGAGGTGTTTGGATGCTATTGGATTAGACTGTTGCCACTTCCTACATCTCCAGTTGCTGGAAGATGCAGCTGATGTCACACCACCTTAATGTTGACATAATACAGCTCTGATTAATGTTTCCCGCATGAGTCAGCCCCCACCCACCACAGCTCGCTGATAATCTCATCTGTTACTAAGCAGTGTGGAGGAGATGATGCGTGGCCATGGGGGGGATATCTGGGTGTGTGTGTGTGTGCGTGTGTGTGTGTGTGCTGCAACAATTAGTCGACAGAAAAATGATCTGCAACTATTTTGATAATCGATTAATCATTACAGTAATTTTTCATTCATGCAGAAAATGCCATTTTCATCCTCTCAAATATGGAGATTTCCTGCTTTTCTCTGTTTTATATCATATTAAACTGAATATATTTGGGTTTTGAACTGACAAAACTAGACATTTAAAGACATAACCTTTGACTTTGAGAAACTGGGATTCATTTTTCAATATTTTTCTGACATTTTATAGACCAAACAATTAATGGATCAATCTAGAAAATACTCGGCAGATTAATTGATTATGAAAATAATTGTTATTTGCAGCCCTATAAGTATTAAACTAGCTAAAAATGTAGATAACATTTATGAGAAAACATATTTTTTGTTCTTGAAACACACTTTATATAATTAGTAATCATAATAATGCATAATACATACCACTTTCCTAAACAAAGCTACAACTGCCGCCGTACATATACAAATATAGTGAATAAAGTAAAACCTTGTTAATGTATATAGTGGGTTATTGCTACTCTATGTTTACATTATATATTTTCTAAGTTAGTTGTAATAGTCTGGTGTATTTGGTTGTTATATTTATTTATTCTAATATATTCTTTATATTGTGTATTCTATAGATATTATCTCTAGTGTTGATATATGTATTTACTGTGTATTTACTGTTCCTGTACATTGACTGGATAACCTGCTGCTGTAACACAATAATTGCCCAATTTGGGATCATTTACGTACATAAATCTATCTATCTATCTATCTATCTATCTATCTATCTATCCTAATATGTTGATTTTGTTTGATGTTGTTTTGGACAGTCTGAATATATTAAATTATGTCAAAGAACTTAAACACACACCTTTTGTGTATATTGTTATGTAAATACTATGTCAATAATATTTATTTAAATTACATTTTTGCACACTGGAAATATGCTCCTTTTCCAAAAACAAGTACAGCATAAATAAATATATTATATGTTTTGCAAAGTCAAAATATAGCACTACATACCACTTTCCTAAACAAAGCTACAACTGACCCCGTAGATATAGTAAATATAGTAAAAGATCTAAATAACACTAGATATATGCCCTTTTTCCCCAACAAAATTACAACATAAATCTAAAACTACAAAAAAAACTAAAAAAGTATAGTACTTTTAGTTAAATTTAGTCCATAAGTGAAGTTATAAAGGCTGTCTTGTGCACCTAATACTGAATTATCGGATGATACCAGTCAGCTGGTGAAGCCTCAGATAATGCAATGCCCCATATATTTGGACGAATATTTATAATTCGTTTTTTTTTATGTTCCCTTAATTAGTCCATCTTCATCACCCATCATTCATTTTTCTCTAAAGTCTGACATTGTCAATCTTACACTTTGTTTTCCTCCATTCATTTCACTGCTTAGACTGTAAATAGTCTCAAAACCAGAGTCTCTGAATCCTGCAGCAGCTCGGTTGCACATGTTTTATATGCAGGAAAGGGTATGGATCATGTTTAAAATTCAAACACTAAAGCAGGGTCAGAATAGAAGAGAAAAACCAGCTAATGATAAACTAACCAATGAAAAGAAAAAGCGTCAAGTGCCACGGGTCTGAATTCAGAAAAAGCCATTTGAAGAATGTCTAATCAAACTGCAAACGATGCCGGTATAAATAGCCCGAGTTGATGGTGTGTGTCCTTTTATTTGACTGCTGGAGCTGTGAAAACTCATTAAAACTCGTTGGTACCTTCACCTTGCCTAGAATAATTTTGTTGTTTTGTTGTATTTGAAGAGGAACCAAGTTATTCATAGAACATTTTTTATCTATCCTAAATGTACTTGAGCAAAGGTCTGCGTGAGCACAAATTAACCCTCAAACCTCCGCCATGCAAAACGAAAAAAAAAGAAGAAAGAAATGACGGTGGCTTCAGCTAAAAGCTTTCCCCGTGGGCTCTACAACCAGCAATTAACCTGCAGCGGCGTTGCCTTGTCTCATGTAGGAGGGAGAAAACTCTCAATTAGGGAGTATGACTCAACCCGACGCTGCATAAAAATCAGGAATGAATGTAAAATGTGTTTGGGGGAAAAAAGCTCAGCAGCTTTCCTGGTAAATATGTGAAGCTGGCTACGTCTGTCACCGGGTATAACTGTCGTACAAACTGTACAACATTAATTATTTGTACTGTGTAGAGATAAAGGATCATTAATACACTCTACACTGTGTTAATTAGGCAACTAAACTCCACCACATCTTCACATTATGCAAACACTGGACCCTACGGTGGCATAAATATCCCACAATGCAACGTGGTAGTGACGACAACGTTCATAACGTATGCTGACGGACAGCTCTGTAACACTTCAGTTTAAGTGTACGTATAAGATTTCACTTTGCTAAGTGGTTTTAAATTCGTTCAGACATTGATTCTCACAAATCATCGTTTTTGGTCACATGAGGTTGGCGCGGGTTACCATGGTTACACGTCTCCAACCGGAAAAAGGAGGCTCTCAGGAAATGACGACGTAAATTACAGTTCAGTGCGTCCAAAATTATACATACTACTGTTTATTCACACAAAAGTATGTTGAACGATAGCACACGTATTAGGTATGTAGTGCGTAGTGTGCGATTTCAAACACAGTCTTTTTCATACTTAATCTTCTCTTTCTTCGGTTCCCATAAAGGCACTGGCAGAGATGATTTATGTCTTTTCATAGCTCAAATTCAGTCATAGATCCTGTAAGAAAGCTCTGCTTAAACTAGACAAAAGAGTGAAGGTGTTATCCGTCAGCACTCACAAGCTCTTCTACAGTAGGCTTTTATATACGTTTGGTGTATTCTTGCGTTCTCGTGTTCAGTTCGTATCTATTTCTGTTGCCTTGACTGTTATATATTCCATTAGTTGCTTCTTTGCACATGGAACTATTTATGTATTTTCCATTTTGTGAACCACTACTCCACCTCTCTGCTTTTCTCTTCATTCAAGCTTTTCCATTTCTCTGCAACGTGAAGCACCTTTAAGCACCGTGTTCAGAAAGGTGTTGCATAAATAGGGATTGTTATTGTGGACGGTGACGACACGGACAATTTTTAGTGTGTGTGTAGCGGTTGGCCTTTATCATGTGCTGCTGTGAACCGCTGATGGCTATTTAAAGGACTCCTGCACTGGCATAGCGATGACGATAAAGACCCCGTGTTGCTGTGGAAACGGCACATCAACCAAGGACACGCGTGGTTGGCATCCATCAGAGGATGCGTGTGTTTGTTCTCGAGCCCACCCTCCCCTTTGCTTCACCGCGGAGTCATTTCATCACAGCGACAAAAACAAGCCCCCAAAGTTTGTTTTTTTTTTTAGAGGTTTTTCCGGGAAGGGGAGGAAGAGAAAATGAACAGATGTCCCCTTGAAATACGACATTGTTTTTTGATGTTACACCACTCTGTTCCTGTTTGCCAGCTTCCCCTCAGTGAGGCGGTTGATAATGGAGGAATCCCTGTGTCTAAAATAAGCCAAACTAAGCAGTATGACGCCATTAAAAAGTAGCGTCAGTAAGTCAGTGTTCAGTAATCAATATGTCATCTGTGGCTTTGATATCAGCATGCAGCATTGCTACAAGAAGGGGAAATGGATTTGTGTGCGAGACAGTGAAGCGACTGGTTGAATAAGCGAAAGTGTAGTTTTGTCCACGACTTCCTGCTGTCCATCTTCTTGTCTACGTGTCGCCGCGTGGACGACGACGGGATAAGCTGCAGCGCGAACCATTCGATTTGTGCTGTGGGGCGTGTTTGTTTCCCTCCCCGCCGATGTGATCGTGCCTCGAAACAACACCCCGTTGTTTGCCCACGGAGGGGATCATGTCTGCCGTCGCATATCTATCCAAACTCCCGTTCTTGAACGATCGTCCTTGGCTCTTGTCAGACGGAGAAACTCATTGGAAGTCACATCACGGGGCTGCCCACAGGCGATAGCTGGGGAGGGGTGGTGCTGGTGGTGGTGGTGGTGTAGAAGCCTATATTATTAGTTGTTTCAGTGTGCTGGTCACATCTGAGAAAATAGGAATTGAATTATGCTTCATTCCATTTTCTGACACACTACAGTAATTAGGAAAGCATAAGTGGATTAAGCCGTAGACAGCCCGAAGGTTGCGATATGGCTGTAAAATTTATCTTCAATCAGCCGGCTGATAGGTCGATCACCGCCGATGCTGTGAGAGCACCGGGGGATCAATAGGAGAAACTAACTAAGGCGTGAATCGCTGGCAGAGGTGAGGAGAAGCTTCTGGATCGATACAAACAGTCACTCAGCTTCTTCTGCAGCTTCTGGCCCGGCGCCGCGTCAATGACAAACTCAGTGTGCACGCCAGCGCTTTATGTTGACACAGCAAGAAGTTGACATGAAGGTTTCTTCTTTCCCCCAAATTAAATGAGTGGATTTACACCTGCAGCTCATCCTAACATCAAGGGCTGTACAAACACACGTCTTTGAACATGTATTGTTTTTATCTGCTGAGCTCCTGCTCATTGATATTCTCTGTGCGTTGTGTGTGTGTGTGAGTCTCCTTGTGCAACAGATTACAAAAGCATATCAAGTTTCTTTTCTGGCACACACAACTTGTTTTGTTTTTGCACCAGCAGATGGCAGCATGGCTACTCCACTCCACTGGAGCTGCCTGCTTGAGATATTTTTCTGCTGTATCACCTTAAACTTCCTCTTATTGATCTTTTTGAATCATTCATTTCTGAGGATTTCTTTGAGCTTGAAGAGAATAAATTTGTCAGATAGAGAGACATCTTGATTAGTGTAGCTTCTAGTGTCTAAGCCTTTGCCTCTACACACAACAAATAGCAATATCCGTCTGAGAATAACATAATAATTAATCGTCAATGTGAATAATGAGTAATGTTGTGGGATTATTCCTGATTTCATTTGCTATTTGGGGATTTATACATTACTATTACATACTTATATATAAAAATGACAAAAAAAAGCATTTGAATAGTGATTTGGAGGTCAATTACCATGGCAACGGTCAAAGTTTCGAAGCTTCAAAGCATTCGGGTGAGCCCTAGTGAAATATAAGTTCATATATAAGTTGTCTTGGCAACATATCTTACAATATTAGGCTATTTAATATGCTATTAATGAATTTATTTATATATATGGCATACTTCCCAACGGACATTTTAGTCGTTGATAAATCTGCCAGAAAACTACACGTGATACCGGTAAAAAAATTTCATTTTCGTAAACATTTCGTAACGTAAACCTCGATCTGACAACGTGCCTCATCGTTTGTTCGTCTGCTCTAAAGTGTTGGCCGCATCAGAGGCCCTCTACCTACAGGTAGAGGATGATTATTCACTCCTAATCATTCAGTCTTGGGATTTCAAACTGGCAACCAACCACGCTAGTTGGCACAGTTCTGGTAGAGAGGCGCTGCAGTGTCTAAATTGCTTCCACAGGGCAATCCACGTTGTTTACACAAGTTGCTCCTGCTTATCACAAAGTCATTACAGCCCGAGGCGGTTTATAAAATGAAGCGCGGCCCAACAAACAACAAAGCAGTGTGTTGAAGAGCAAGGAGCAGCAAACTGGTCTCACTGTGCAATGGTGTGAGTTTGACACTGCAGTGACTGTATGTTTGTGTGTGTGTGTGGTGGGAGATAGAGGGTGAGCTTGTGAGCGAGCTCCTCCACTGAGGAGAATGCGTGTTCTGCTGCTCACGCTCCGCTGAAGCGTGAAAAACACCGTCGACAAGCCGGCTGGCAGCCAGATCAACACACACACACACACACACACACACACACACACACACACACACTGTTGGTCAAAGATTTGAACCTCTTCTTCAAATAAGATGTGACCTCTAAGGATTGGAGAAGTGGGAATCAATTATCAATACCTGTGTATCTTTATTGTAAGATTTATGCCGCATTAGAGTTTGATGATGTGGCTTCAATCAATATCACAACAGTACTGGGCTTCTTTTGAAAAAGGAAGCCTAGTACTATTGATCTCATGTGCATCGATACACATGAGTATCACATTATTATGTGTTGTGATTCGATTCTCCAGAACAATATGGATTTTGAATTAACCTCTTTAAAGTCTGACGTCCTGCCCGGCCTCTACTTGATCTTTCGGACGCTGTAGTGGGCTCAGTTTTAAAGCTACAGTGAAGATACTGGCATCATATGAAACTAGAAGACCTAATGAATCCATTGGTACCAACCATGTCATTGTAGCTTGTCACCACGGAGGCTAAAGAACGCTCCAATGTTGCACTAAATTTTGACAAATGGCCATTTTCAAAGGGGTCCCTTGACCTCTGACCTCAAGCTATGTGAATGAAAATGGGTTCTATGGGTACCCACGAGTCTCCCCTTTACAGACATACCCACTATTTAGCCTATTATTTTACTTTTTAGACCGCGTCTTCATTTAACTTAAGTCATGTCAAATGTAAGCTGTTTAAAACATATGTCTGGTATGTGTTCTGTATGTCCAGAATAATGGATTATTAATGTCCATATTGGCCTAAAATAAAGTCTAGCGTAAACCCTGATTCAGACATACAGTATATATATGATGGCTATATTGAAAACAGGATGAAATATGCCTCTGCTAACACCCGCCGTCTCTCCTCACCTCCTGCACCCTCTTATTAAAAGAGGAGCTCTTGTAATCTTCTCGTGTTAGAAGGAGCTCAGTGTGTTCTACAGACTGACGGGTGATCACAATAAAGATCAGTAATGGCTTTCTCGCAGGGACAAAGAGTTTTCAGAAGTAGAGGTTAGCAGGTTGGAAGACGGAAGAAAATGAATACGGCGTCACTCTGCTGACTTTCACGTCTTTCTGTGCGTCTGACACGAGGATCGTTTCTCCCTCCCTATTGGTCCACACGCTGCTCTGAAGTCAGACGGGGTCGTGGCTCTGATACTGATTCCTTATATGACTCTCGGTAATCTCTGCGGATTAGAGCGTCATGACTCACTGAGATGAGCTGTCAGTTTTTTGCTGGAGAGGCAAGAAAAGGTGCAGGGATTCAAATATAGTTTAGGATAATAACGCACACACAAGCTCTTGAGTGCATTGTGTAGATTGGATCTTGTCCTATTGTAATTAAGGATGCAGATAAAGGCTTTATGATTACATATCGGCATAAACCAGAAATTAACATTTCCTCCGACATGACAGGCCGATAAGATGACACGATAGTGATGCACGGATTGACCCACAACCAGTTTATACTAGAAAGTATCACAGGTTCGGGTATGCGGGTTAAAAAGTGACAAAGCAGCGTTTCCAGTAAGTTATTAATAACTTAGCTTACAGAAACATTGCGTTGCCTTGTTTTGTTTCCGGTTTGCAACGTCTGCTTCTTCCGTAATGGAGGATTACAGCCATGTGTAGCATTTAGCGCCAGATTCTGATGCAAACTACGCTGTAGCCGAGTTTATTCGCTCCAAATCAGTTGATGGAAACGCCCCTAATTCACATTTCTTTTTTGCCGACATTTCAAAAGTTCGCTTAAAATTCTCCTGGAAACACGACTACTGACATATCATCTTTAATGACGAATGTGTTAGCAAATAAATGTCGGTTTATACATCCACCACAGTAACATTAACAACAAAAAGTAAACTATCAGAATAATGTAAAAGATGCTGTAACCAAATAATAATTAGTTTGTCTCAGTATGTTGACTTGTCATTCATACCATTTTACGCTCATCACTCATGTCACTCATTCAAACCCGTCTCCTAGAAATGACATAGTAAACACATTATAATGAGCAAATGTTCACAGACATTGTATTGACATTTGCATGTGAACATAAATAAGGCCGCATTTACGTTTCCCAGAACAACATAATTGGGAAAACAAATTAATACTGTAGTACGTAAACATAATTCCTTGGAGAGAAGGGTTGTTTATTCTATGTAACACATTGTTCTGTTGTGTTGTTTGTGTTTTTATAATCTCCTCTCACTATTGCCTTGAATCATGAAGTGTGATTTCCTGCTTTTGTCTGATACATCACAGGAACATTTGAGAAACAAGTGTCAGTATTTTAAAACAAGGTATTGTAAGGAAATTAATTACTAAAATCCCGAGATGTCCTGAATCAGAAATTAAGGAAAAAATATTGTAGCCATTTGTGGGCACCCAGAGCTCTACCTCAGACCTCACATTTATACAAAGACCAGACAAAACTCTGTGTATAAATGTAACGTGTATAAACACACATTACACATTATACACACATCCGAACTCCATTCAGAAAACAAGCAATTTAATAATTGTTTGCTTGTTGTCTTGCGGACAGACTTGACAAAGCATTCATTCAGACTTTTTACAAATCGACATAATCGGGTAGTTACTTCAGCATCCTTTTGATCCTTTTGAAATGAACACATATGATCCCGGCGGTCAAACTCACACGAGTAACGCAAGGCTAAAATTTCGTGTTCGGTATGAACGCAGCGTAAGTCCCGCTTTTAACAGCCCCTCTTATGGTACGTGTCCTTATGGGCGTTTTTTATCGCGAGGGGACGCAACGCTTCCCAACATTGGACGCTTGGTGGGCGTGTCTCTAGGACAGGCTCTCCCCCACCTGATTGGACGAACGCTTTCCCGCCGTTGGCTGCTGCTCCCAGCTTTCAAACCCGGAACCAGTATGGAGGCTTGTTTGGAAACGTTCTTCTCTTATTTCACAAAAACAGTTCACCAAAATGTGTTTATGAAAACATTTGAGGCGAGAAATAATCCATGCAGTTGCTGAATCTGTCTTTATTTTGTATCAACAACGTTTATTTTAAAAGATTTTCAAGAGTTTCGAGAGGCGGCGAGTCGCGTCGGATGCCCACGATTTGGATAAAGTAGACGAGCCCTCAACTTTATGCAAATGAGGAGCGGGCGTCGTGACGTCTAGTCTCTCGAATCGCGACGGCGTGCTACCAGAATGCATTGCGCGGCTGCTTACATAGACAATGAATGGGGGGGGCCGTGGAAAGCACGGAGCCTGTGGACACACACCATCATACCAGATAAATGCTAGATCAATCTAAAAACAGAATAAAATACCCCAAACATGACAAATGAGTCATTTGCCTTGATTGCATTGGAATGAATATGTATTCAGGTTAATGAAAAAGAAGAAGAAGAAGGAAATTGTGATTGAAAAATGAGCCACGTCAGTCATCTGCATGTGTAATATCATGCAGATCTAGCAAAGAGATGAGCAATAGGTAGGCAAAACCCAATCACCATGCAACATCAAACAGTGTCACAAGACTGTGGAAAAACAAGATTAGGCCAGAGCAATACTTCTCCCTTTTACAGACGGTTATGACAAACCGAAGACAATGAGAAAAATCTTTTTTTATTTGAAGTGATCTTTGAGGTCTGTCCTTCAACTTAAATCCAGACGCCTGAAACTTAAAGGGGGTGCATTCAGATGCCAAAGTGACTCCAGCAGGTAGAGACGGTAATCCACTTTGCCAACCGAGAATCAATTCAAACATCAAAACATTGTTATCCTCTGCAGATTTAAAAGAAGGTCATTCATACTTTTTTTATCTACGCTTTAAACTGCTCTGACTCTCGCAGCTTTCGAAGATATCTACAGTTCATTAAGAATTCAGTAGTTCAAGTTGGTGCCGTTTATATAGAGTTTTATAATCTCTTCCAGGTGGAGTGAAGAGTTAAGGTGCAAGGTTTTTAAAGACTATAACTCTTTAAACTCTATAAACTTTCAAAATTAAGACTATATTTCCTAAAAACTCCACTGATTCCTGTTGCAAAAAGCGTTCAGCTGAGACTACTGCATGTACCTAGCTGGAATAGATAAAGCATATCAGCACATTTCCCATGAAACCCAACCACGTTGGTAGGGAAGTTGATAGCGGCCCACAGAGGCTGCCAGCCCTCCCTGTAATGGGCTGGGTTTGTCACATTAATTATAATGTGGAAGCAGAAGAGCTGCAGAGATGGAGGCTCATTTGGAGACACTGCCAAGTAACTTTTTATGACAACTTTCTCTCAAATTCTCATATCAGCTTTTAGCTTTCACCCTCAAGACCATTAGTGTCTCACATTCAAAAGGCTGTCATATTGTGTTTGTTTTATGCGTCTTAATTGCAGCCTTTTTTTCCTGTGCAGAGTTTCTTTTCTCTAATAAGATAACGCTGAACATTTAGTATTGATTTTGGTTTTTGGCTTCTGAACAAGAGGTTTTTCTGTTTTTTTTCTTAACACAATAGACTTGTCACAGCAGACACTTTGACTCATAGCGGGCTTAGGAGATGGCTTAGTTCCATTAAGTGTCAGAGTAAGCCGTGTCAGTGAGCCAACACGGGCAACACAAAGCCATTCCAACTCTTTAATGGAGTTGAGCCATTGTTAATGTTATTGATCACACCTATCATTTGACCTCAAACAACCGACTGCATTATTAGTAGGGCTGTCAGTTGATTAAAATATTTAATCGTGATTAATCGCATGATTGTCCATATTATTTACAAATGAATCGCACATTTTTAATCTGTTCAAAATGTACCCTAAAGGGAGATTTGTCAAGTATTTAATACTCTTATCAACATGGGAGTTGGCAAATATGCTGCTTTATGCAAATGTATGTATATATTTATTATTAGAAATCAATTAACAACATAAAACAAAGACAAATATTGTCCA
>CAKAOI010027710.1:17528-32534 GCA_916701655.1 Sebastiscus albofasciatus
AAAATATTTCATCGTGATTAATCGCATGATTGTCCATATTATTTACAAATGAATCGCACATTTTTAATCTGTTCAAAATGTACCTTGTATTTGATACTCTTATCAACTTGGTAGTGGGCAAATATGCTGCTTTATGCAAATGTATGTATATATTTATTATTAGAAATCAATTAACAACATAAAACAAAGACAAATATTGTCCAGAAACCCTCACAGATACCCTCTAGATCGGGTCATTCACGTTTCCGCGTTTTTGCGACAGCCACTGTAGTTCTCCGACACGCTTGGCACACGGGAGAAGTTTCAGTCGGTTGCAATCTGCAACCACATCACTAGATGCTACCAAATCCTACCAGTGTTATTATGGTAAACTAAAACTAAACCGATAATAAGCAGTGGAAAATATTTTCAGTAAACTGAAACTAAATAAAAACTAAATCCTTTAAGAAAAACTAAAACTATATTTCCTGGTTAATTATCAAATAAAAATGAACATAAATACATTCGTTTTATTTATTTTTTTAGTGTATGATATATCACTATTAAAAAAAAGGAGACGCCATAAATTTCCTTGTGACATAGAACCACAGAAATTGAACGGACTTGACCTTCCAGGAGATGGCGCTATGCCGCAATTGCTTCATATCGGACACTAAAGTAGTGCAACGATTAAACATTATGGCCATTTCCCACGCAGTTTTCCAACCATGTATTTTGTATGTAGCTACGTACTTCTGGGACATTATACCTGGTCCTAACAAAGACAAACTAAAACTGCTGAAAAACTAAAACTAAACCTTCCAGAAAAACTAAAACTAAACTAAAACTAGCAAACACACTCTGAAAACTAACTAAAACTAAACTAAAATGAAAGTCAAAAATAAAAACTATTATAACCTTGGTTCCTACACACTGCACCTTTAATGTTTTTTTTTTAATAGCTCTTGTTATTGCACAGAAGAATTTTTATTGCACTATCCTGGACCATGGCAATGTAGCATTTATTTTGTATCTAAAGTTGAGACCAATTTCTCTCACGCCTGATGCTCTTATGCCTTTTTGTAAAGCATTTCAGAAACTATGAATGATTTATTATCAATAGTAGGAGCTATCGCTACTTTAGCGGATGGTCAGTGTTGCAAGGAGAAGCTGACGTTAACCGTGTCCACAGGGCATCAGCGCCGCCCTCTCCTGAAGGCTACGGCTGTTTGACTGTTATGAATGCTCACACCAGACGATAAATGCATCAATAGGTAATTAATTAGCGAGCTCCCGTGTTATCGGCCCACACAGAGACCGGAAGCGCTGACAGTCAAGGGGAGAGAAATCTGTCATCCTCACCCCCTTCTCTGTGGTTCAGGATGATGCATAATCATCTGCACACACACAGTCTGGTGTGTGTGTGTTTGCAGAGTTGAGTTAGCAATATCTCATCTCCTCTTCACCTTGTCTGTACTTTCACCTCATGTTCCCTCTGAAAAAAAAAAAAAAACTTCTTGAGAATAGCTGAACTGACGCCCTCTCTCTCGGCCTGTCTTGCAAACAAAACCTCGTCCGGCCTTTTATGAAGCCCCGGCACGACCTATCCACCTTTTGAAATATGGCCAGATTGAGACAGGAAGTTGCTGGATGTATTTTGTTCTTTTTATCCCTGTGAGAATGACAAAAGGAGGAGATAAAGGAAGCAGTGAGTGCGGTGTGTCTTCTTCCTGTCCAGTGCAACGAACGCACATCGACTCACAGACGTGCACTTATGCACTCATTCATATGCACTTTCGCATTATTTCATGACTCATCTTTAATGCATGGTCCTGTTGCCGCATTTGCCATCGCTCTCTGCTTTAGACAAGAGCGGGATTGCACTCAGCAAAGATTGGAAAGATGTTGCTCGTTGTGTTGGCACCCTAAAGAGGATCTGAAGTGGAAGTCGGTGGTTTCGGGCAGACAATTTGCGGCCTGGCTGTGAGCTTGGTGTCTCGTGACAGGACCTCTTACCATCAGCGCTCGGGTTGACCTTTTGTAGGCTGGTGACGAGGCGTTTCCGCAATTTCTGACTGTTGTGCTGAATTTTGTTTCCCCCAGAACTTTTGCAGGCATCAAACAACTCAGGCTACACACAGGACGACTATTAGAAAGGGATAATCACACGTAAATATAATCCATTTCTTCTAATAGATCCCTCGATATATGTGACACACTGTTCCTTTAATACATAGTGTTCACGCATTAGTTAATATGGATGTATAATATTCATAACTATGTTTTCATTAGTGTATAATCACCTGAAGCTAAGAATGTTTTCGTTAGCTTAGAACGAGTCCTTCATATCTATATAGGTAGGACTCTTCATGGAGTCTACCATGTTGCTCCGCCATGTTTCTACAGTATAGCACAGAACGGACAAACCAAACACTGGCTCTAGAGAGAGCCTTTCATGTTTTTACATTACCTGAAGTCCACCGTAGATCTCCGACACGCTTGTGAAACTGCGGTAACGTGAGCCGCAGAGTGCAAAACCGTGGTACCACCAGTCGCCGTCTGACTCCTGTTGCTCCTAAAGTAGTGTTATTATGGAAAGGATGAACTCTGAGCGAGGAGAACGGTGTTGCCACGGTTTTGTGCTCTGCGGCTCGATGATATTGCAGTCTTGGAAAGGGAGGATTGAGCGCAGGGGTACTCAGTTGGTTGCAATCTGCAACCACACCACTAGATGTTGCCAAATCCTACACACTGTACCTTTTTAAAGGAATAGTGATCTTTGGGCAGCTGTTTCCTCGTGCTTCCAGTTTTTATGCTAACCTAAGCTAATCATCTTTGGGTCCTACCTATAACATTGAATCTAATATAGAAGGCTAGCGTTCATTGTTTTACTGATGAGAGGAAAAAACAACAGCCTGTTAACTCCGCCTAAATGCATTTATCTGGTCTAATTTATAAAGTATTTAACTTAACATTCGACCTTTGAAAACCTCCAAAAAGTGTTTAACTTTTTACTATTTTCAGTCAAAGTAGGAGCTGGAATGTCCAAATTACCTCCGGTATCTCTCCAGCTCAAACAATCCCAGTCTTATCTTCTGTTGCTCCCACTGATAAGCGCATAGCCATGGCGAGAAGAGAAGAATATAAAATAGAAATGTAAAGAGGTGACAGAAAATAAGCATCGTAGGAGGGAAAGACAGGGAAAGAGCAAGAGGGGTCATGCGAGACATGAAAGGAGGATGGAGAGCCGGTACAGAAATACTGCAGCAGGTAATGTAGCTCCGTTCAAGTAAGAAGCAGGTTAAAGGACAAACAAAGCCCTTCAACATTTCCTTGATAATGAATTGCTGCTCACTCGCGGCGTTTTTTCTTTTCTGTGCCTTTCCATCCCTTTTGCAGCCAGAGTGACACCCACTCAGGACGCCGTTAGCCTGGAAACGCCTTGATCCTGATGCTTGACTACAAAGTGCATTTGGCTGCATCTAGAGGCGGTGTTAGTGACATCTGAGACAAATAACGTGCATGAGGGAACAGGGGAAACAATTGTGCCTGCAGTCAGGGCCGAGTTCAGCAGAGAAGGATCTGCCTCATGGCGTCTTCGTGGTGTCATGACCCTGCCCTCTGGAGGGAAACATGACACACTACAGTTCACTCATGTAAACTTTGTCAACACCCTTGTACCATTTCCATTGGCTCTTTTATTATTAAGTATGAGGAATGTTGAAAACATTGCGACAACCCCAAGGCTCTCCCAAGTCAACTCATCATTGACTCATGATTTATCAAAAGGAATATATGACATCAGATATGTCAAGAAAAACATAAATGAGCCTACATCTGTCTTGATGAAACTGAATGAAACCCAAAACTGAATTTCTACAAATATTTGGACAGGAAATACAGTATGTCCCATCTAAAAGCCTTGGTACAGAAGCACGTTGGGCTTCCGCACGCCACCTTGGTCCTGCCGTGGGTCCAGCCTGGGACAGCTGAGGATGCGAGACATTGGTATCAGTATTGGTGTCGGTATTGGTATCAACCCAGAATTTCACAATTGGTGCATCCCTAAAAGGAAAATACTAAAAAAGTCACTGATTCAATTTTGGTGGTCAAAAAGGTCAAATCATTTGCTAATTATGACAATTTCATACAAATTTGAAGAGGATAAAATGATAAAGTGATGACTGGTTGGTGGATTCATACAACCATGAGGCAGTGATTGTAGTTTTTAGCAGATGTTACTCAAACAGGAATAAGTAGCGCATTTGTTGGGGATTATTTCCAGCAGTGGATTAATACACAATTGGTGCTCTAATGAGTTATTACAGCAGCAGAATGGTGTCTGTGTGATTTGATTTAAAACAGAATATGTGGCTGTGTTCATCATAATGAAGGAACACGTCACTCAGTGTGGCTAACTGGTGTGTGTTTTCACAGTTTTTGACAACAATGGCACTCTAGACGATACTAAAAAAGAAGACTTAACCTTTAAACTTTGGGCCCAAAGTGAGTCAAGTCAACACTGAGTGTATAAAACATGAAAAGTTGTGTAATGCATTAGTCAATTCTATCATTAATACGTACATCTGTTGGCATTTTTATGGATATTCCATATTAATTCTTGATTCCATTAGCGCTTCGGCATAACAGACATTGTGTTGAGAGAAAGTGAGGCTCTGCTGAGATTTAGCTGTTAATAACACAATTTTATTGGGAGGCTCCATACACCCTAGACTTAAAAAGTCTGCCTCACTCTGCAGCAGTAATGCCTGTTTGCAATAATGACACATTACCAAGAGGCATTTTTAGACTCAAGTGCAACTTCACAGCACATCATAATAATCTTTTTGATCTTATCCTAATATACCCACTTAACCCCCTACCTACAGTCAGAGGGAGAAATGCAAAGAGGCGTTTCCTGCACTGCAAACCCGTCTCTCTCAGCCTCAATACTTAATTCCAGCTTCTTATTACGGCGCTAAGCAGGGACTTCAGAGCCCATCTAGAAAGGAGGCTTTGAGAGCTTGTTTTGGCTGCGGTCCTAGTTATGAATTTCTCATTGGTATTCCTGCTTTACAGTTGGAAGTGAAAGTAAAAGCCATTCCCCACGGAGAGCCTGTCCCAAAACGCCCCCAAACAAACAGCTCACCTCTATTACAATACAGCCACAATTCCTTCATTTATTCCATTTTAAATCAGCAGTTTGGTCTTGCGAGTTGTCCCTCAGGGCGCGATGGTTGGACCCCACCAATTTCCTGTCCGTGCCCCGCGTTTCCCACCACCACTGCTGATTTGTGTTTGTCGAGCTCTTAATGTTGTCACAGTCTGTTTTTAATCATGAGCCGTGTTTGTCCAGACCCAATTCAATTATTCATCATGTTTGCTCAACAAGCTGCTCTGCTGCGATGACACCGTTGGTGCGAATTAACACTCTGAGACGCGATCCCGACTTTACTGTCTTTCAGAGGTTGTAGCATATTAATTTTTAGAGCTAGAATGAAGATATCGTATGGAACTAGAAAAACCTATCCATTGGTAACGACCACATCATGCTAGCTTGTCTGGAAGGAAATAAATAACGCACCAAATTTAGGCGAGGAAAACTGGCATGGCCATTTAAAAAGGGGTCCCTTGACCTCTGACCTCAAGATATGTGAATGAAAATGGGTTGTATAGGTAACCACGAGTCTCCCCTTTACAGACATGCCCACTTTATGATAATCACATGCAGTTTTTTTGAATGCAGTATAAATGTGTTATTTTTGCTCTATTAAAAATGGTGTATCTGAATATTTCTGCATACTGGGGTACCTAAACAGTATTGAATTACATAAATTGGGTATCACTGTAAAACTGAGACTCTTGTGGATCCAATGAACCCAACTGTATTCATGTGTGATGATGATAGTCCCCATGGTAGCCATTTCATTGTAGTGAGACCATTTTTTTAAACTTCACTGTATAAAATGACCTGTGGTGACCTCTAGGATAATCACAGCCTCGTGAAACTTTACAGACACAAACTAGAGACCTAGAGCATTCAGAGGATGGATGGCTTTCCTAGCTAGATTGACAATAAGAGGGTTTCTGAGCAGTTTACACAACAGAAGTGCTCGACATCCAATCGCAGAAAAATGCAATTATTGCAGAAATCTCCAAATGTCAAACGTTTTTGAAACCAATTCACAGCATGGCTTTATCTATGGTGTTCCTAGAGATTTTAGTGTCTTAATGTGGTATTTTGGAGGGATTATTGATCATTTTTATGAATTCTCAAGTGGTAAAAAATGGTTAATTTAGCACCAAATCTGTGTAATAAATGGTGTCAAACCAAACATTGCTGCAACAACTTATGAGACCTAATAGAGCATGGTATGATCATCATATACTTCTATCATCATGTTCTAAAACCTTATACACTTTCACAATTTATTTTACACACAATGCTGAGCTGCATCTCAAATTAATATCATGTTCACCACTACTACTATTCCTGTTGAGCTGCTATCTCCCCCTAAAGACCTCCTGTATCTCCCTAAAGAAGACAAAAACAGGTCTACTGTGGGTCTCAGACGGATAAACTCCGGCAAACTAAGAAACAAGAACTAGTAGCCGTCGTCTGAGTCTGGTGTGGTCTGGAGAGGAGGTGTGTTCTGTGTTGTAATATCTCCCAGAGTTTCATCTGTCAAAGACAGGACCGGCACTCACGAAAATAAAATCAATAAAGCAGATTTTAGACGCTGGAGTTCGCCCTCTGGGGAAAAAAGGAAGGGGGAGAGACGAGGCCGAAAAGAAAGATAACGAGAATAGGTAAGAGATTGTGGGGAGCAGCTGGAACAAAGTATAAATACACACTGAGAATATATACAGTACGTGAGTCAATACGTGAGTATACACCCTGACAGATGAGAGGGGAAAATTTGATCTCGCTGCTTCTATTCCATCTCCCATCTTCACACGAGTCATTCATGCCTTTTCTCCATCTCCTGACAGCTTTCTCTCTGCAAGTAGGTCACTTAAAAATACAAGGCTGGAATGAGAGAAGTGCCGTTTTTTTTTAATCTTCTCCTCCCTAATGACAAGGGGGGGGGGACAGATTCACGTGTTTGCATATGTACATGTGTAAGTCTGTCTGTTTTCAAGTTAGCGTTGCGTTACAACTCCCCCGAGGGGTTTCACTCTCACATCTTTCATATTCTTTTTGTAGATCTAAATTGTCGTAATTCTCGCTGTTATTCGATAAAAGATGCAATCCCGCGCGGCACATAGTCAGACAAAAACATTTTCATAATGATATATTCAGCCAACTAATAATAAGGCCCGCCAGGGTGGGAGTTTGGGGGGGGGGTAGCGTAGTGCTAATACTCCTAATCCATCCAAAATCCCTCTCATCTGTTTCCTGCATTGATTGCCATGAGGGAGAACACGCACCCTCTACTAAATTACTTTTCTGTACTCTTTGTAGCTACACAATTAACTCTGTGGGCCCAATTATATATAATAATACGACTGCAGACAGAGTATTTTTAGTTTGTTTTTCTTTTGTATGTGGGCATTTGATTGTACACATTTAAAATGAACCTCACTGCATCACGGAAAAAAACAACCTTTTCTACAACGGTGTTATTTTTTCATTTCAGAAGAATAAAGTATTATCATTCTTGTTTTATTGTAAAGGTTGAATGTACTCCTGCTGATTTGATTGCACTTAAGGAGTCTTTCAAAAGCTTAAAGTAACCTTACATTGTGTGCTGACGCAGAAAATGGACGAACGAATGGTCGGATGGATGCGATTACACCAAGTCCATATTTATTTTAAAAATAAATACGACCTCACTTTGTGTCAATCACGTTTACATAAGACTCTGAAACTTTCGTCTGTCATAAAAGGACAGGTTGGAACAGGGAATCGTGGTCTTTCGGTTTCCCTTTTCGAATGACGAGTACAGACTACCGCCACCTGCTGATGTGGAGAGTTATTTCACCTCACGCAGGCGCATCACGTACGTGCTAGTTGGCTGTTAGCTGTAGTCTTTGCGGTGTGTTGAAGTGCAACTTTTGGGGCGAAGACACAGGCCGCTAGTTCTTTGATGTCAGTTCCGACCTTTTAAAGTTGAAAGGTGTTCCGATTTTTCCGTCAGAATCACCGCAATAAATACCAATAGAAGTGAAAGCTGACAGTGAGGTGACGGCTAGTAAAGCTCTCGGCTGTTTCTTGTGCCTCTGTTTATATTTTCCGTTGCTTAACAAAGTCACACGTTCAACCGAATTAAGCCTCGCTTGTTATGCTCAGTGTCAGTCACCCGACTTCAGTGGGAAGTGTTCATGTGTGATATGATACGTCGACATCCAACCAGACTCTCGTGCTCCGTGGCGTGATGAGGAGCGTGCTCATCGCATCGGACACGCTGCTGTGGGTGTCATGTGTGGCTCTCGCTGGGCGATGACCAAGTGTGTGTGTGTGTGTGTGTAAGTGTGAGTGTCACTGTTTGGCTTTTGCTGCCTACCACGCTGACAGGCGTCAGTTTCAGTTCGACTGTCAGATTGAGGCTTTTCATGTCTTTTTGAGGCCGTTGGGGCGGGTGTTAGTGTCTCCACAAGTGTGTGACGTCTGACAGAATTAGCAATGGGGCTCTGAGCGACCATCGCTGCTGGTGCAGAAAGCAATCTGTCAGCATGGTATTAGGAGGGGGATTGCTCCCTCGTAACGGAGACTGCTGTACGACTGCTATTCTTTTATAGAAACTGCAAATAAGGGGGAGGAGGAGAGAGAGATGCGGAGAGAAAACAACGTGTTTGTTAGGCTATATCTCTGTGAAACAGCTACAAACACACACATTTCACCAAAACAATGCCTGGATCAATATAATGAATTTCAATTTCTCCTCGCCTCGTCCTCTGAAATGAAATTTGACGTAGCAGACAGCAACAACATCTGTGTTCGTTCCCTTCCCAGCTGTGTTTCACCCCTCGGCTGAGGTAAAAACCCTCCAGTGCCCTGCGTCGCTCTGATAAGCGGCGCCCCGTTGTTCACTGGATCGCCGCCATTTAGCCTGTAATTCTTCTCTTTATGCCGCGGAACAATTCGGTTCTGTGCGTGTCACTAAATGGTCGGACCTCGCTTTTGAGATAAGGCACAAAGACCCCCCCCCCTAAGGTGTCATATCTGAGTTCCTGGAATTAGGCTGGTTGCTCATGAGCTGGATCAGAGCGTAATCAGAGCGGTGGTGCCCGGCCGAGCCAAGAATATCAACCCTTGGCCAGCTCAGGTGAATCAAGCCTGAATGCAAAATGAATGCATTCTTGTTCCTCTACTGTTTTAACACATGAAGACGGATTTACCCCTTTTAAAGGAAATCCAATTACACCTTAAAATCTCTCTTTTGTAAAGGTGTATGCAGTCACTTAAAGCTTGTTAATCTATATTTATTTATATTATTACTGAATCCAATGAGTGTAATGTAAGAAGAGGTCCGTCATTGGGAAGGCCCCACAGAGAATAACCACTCCACTTAGCTCCACGCCGCCTCTTTTAGCCCTTAGTTTTGGCTTAACGGGTCAATATTTAGCCTCACCAACACAGCATGAGCAGAAAGCTGTTCTGAAGAAAAAAAAATGACTGTACACTATTATCTCCCATACCAAACAACTGACAAAGTTGTGATGAAAGTCAAATATGGAGACCAAAACAGAGTTGAAAGGAGACTGAATGTTGGACTTGAATTCATCAGGTGGCCAGAAACGTCTTAATTAAAGTAAGCTATACCAGCAGTTAAAGGTGACGATGAGTAGGGGAGTTTTTCTGCCACCTAGTGGCCAAAGTATTGTGATATTTTGCGTGGCAATGTTGTATCGATACATGGACGTTAAGTATCGATCTTTTAGTATACAGTATAAACTATTAACCTCTATTCTGTCATTCAGAGGTTGTCTGTCTTTAAGCTTATGCTAAATTTTGGCGAGGAAAAACTGGTTTGGCCATTTTCAAAGGGGTCCCTTGACCTCTGACCTCAAGATATGTGAATGAAAACTCTGAGACGAACGGAGTGAAAACTGTTTCTTATAAAACAGATATCGACAAAATGCATAATTTGCAGTTGAAAAAAGGTAAGAAATCGCAATATATCTTATCGCAATACTCAGCATATCGCAAAATGTTTATCGTATCGTGATTTAAGTGGGGCCTCTGGTGATTCCCACCCTTATTAGCTTAGCATAAAGACTGGAAAAAAGGGGGACACGGCTGAGCCGGCTCTGTCCAAAGGTAACAAATAGCTAGCACCTCTAAAGCTCACTAATCAACACGTTATATCTCGTTTGATTAATCCTTATAAAGTATAATAATTCACCATTTCACTGGAGCAGTGACGTCCTGAAGTCTCCGCAGTTTGTCTAGCCACTGCTCGCAGCTGAAAAATAGTCTGACACATAATGTCCCTTAAAACCACAGCTTGTTTTTACACATATTTATCACACTGACGTGTAAGTGGTATCGATCATCTGATGTAATGCTCAACAAGAAAGTGAATTCACGTTTAAGTATTTCAACCGTTCCACTAGTAGTAGCAGTGCTGATTATAGTGGTAAAATCAGTTATAGATTAGATTAGATTGGATTTATTCTTAATATCCAGTGTACAGAAGAAAGACTGTATACACAGATGTGTCTAAATATGTATTCATGCATCTATTTTAATGATTCGATTTAGCGATAAGAAGACCATCTGTACAGAATTAGCTCTGATTCTCTGTTGATCCAGACAACGTGGGAGCATCAGTAACACTGGTGCTGAAGCTGCTCACTAACAAGACAGGTCAGCTACAACAGGAGCAGTCATTGGTCATAACAACCTTTTAAGGAGAACTTCCTGGTCTCGTCCCAATCCTCCTCCTCTCAATTCCTGGAGGTGAAACTGTGAAAACAGACACAGGCTCGCGGTTCCGAATCACCCCTTACCTGTCGCCTTGAATGATGCCATCTCCTCTGCGAGCTCATTGGTAAACATAAAGTGTGTTTTTGGTAGCCAGATTGGAGAGCACGGGGAGGCTATCTCGCTCACTCACACATCAGCTTGACTGAGTAAGAGAGGATCCGGCACAGGAGCCCATTTTAGGAAGGGTGATGGAAGTGAAGTAATGAGGGACCTTGTTGGAACCTTATTGGCTCTGTCTTCACTTCACCCAACTTTCTACCAGTGTATCACCCCCAGAGCCTCACCTCTGATCCCTGGTGCCACCGGTGTCACAGAAAATCATCCAAACCTGCTGCAAGGTCTTGCTGTGTGTTGTTTTGCCTCCCAGTTGTTGTTCCTTCCTTCCCTACCTTGCAGGGGGAGAAAAAAAAAGTTTCTCTTGTTATATGTCCTCCGCTCTGAGCAGAATTTTAATTTGGTTGACACTCGAGGCTCGGGCAAGACAAGGCAATAACTCATCCCGTCTGAATGCTGATGGCAGAGTTTAGCCTTGAATGAAATCATCGGAGTTCAACTCTATCGAATGTTCCAAATTATCTGCTGAGCTTTAACAACCTCCCGTCCCGGGTCAAATGCAAATTTAATGATATTTTTAATGGACTTTGTAAAAGTCTGACATCTGTCTCACTCTATTTCCTGTCTGTGCCACTTCCTCGACTTGTTTTACATACTGTAGTTGTTTTACATACAGTCGGCGGTGTGGTGCGGCGGACCTTTGGGAGGTTATCACCGTAATGAAAACCATTATAAAGGTTAATAACGATATCAAATACACACATCTGGAAAGGCAATTTACACTTTAATTCTCCTTTTAAGAGATGCAAATGTGTAGGTAAACCATCAGGTGATCAATGTTTTCTGCAGTGAGGAGTGAGCGCGCGTTCACGTCTAGAGGTGGAGCGAGTACGCGAGAACGCGCGCTCTGTCTGAGTGAAGGCGAGCAGGCGGAGGAGACGAGGCTCCCGGCATACGCGAGCGCGCATGTATGCCGACCTGCTACATTTATACGCTTACAAAGTTACAAACAGTCCCTTTAAACAAATCATTAAACACTGGCCACAGAGCTTTATAAAATCTTAACTAATAGTATGCAGCAACAGTTAGCATAAATGTCATACATTGAAAGACAACACACACACACACTATCTCCAAGACGAGCGGTGCGGCAAATCTTAACGTTTGTATTCACTACAATTGTACGGTAATATTTAGTTTTAAACTCAAAAAAATGACAGTTAAACATGATATATGAGCTTACCTAATTCAACAGATATAAGTTTTCAGACACCACACTGTAATATCCCCAGGTCTGGCTCTTATTCTCCATTTCTTACAGAGAGCTAACTTAGCATCTTCTCCCTCTACAGCATGCACCGGAAAGAAAACACACACGCGCTGCGCAGCTGCCACCTACAGGTCATTACCAACAAGCGTTTGCGAACTGCTGCAAAATGTTGAAAACAAAAGACTTCAGGAAAACAAAGTGGCTTAGCCTGGTCTATCTGTGTCTGATTAGGCAGTGAAATAGAAAACTCATAAATCAATTTAACACTTTTCTTCCAAACTTAAATTTAAGTGAGCTTGTAAAATTAAACTACATGTCACATTATGATAATTATGATTATGATGATAATGTTGATGAAGATTTTGGGTGGGTTACAATAGCATCTTTTGTTTTAGATTTGGTATGCCCACTTTTTCATAATTTTGTGTCATCCTCATACGAGGAGTTGCGGCTACTCCTCCACATTACTCGGGAGTCCCACAGTCTGCTCTGTTTTATCTGTCAGACGTAGCCTTTAGAAAATCTTCTCCAGCTTTAGGGCTTTATTCCTAAATGTATTGGAGCCTGCAGGAGTTTGTCAAATCTCCCTCCAACACTTCACCCCTTCCTCCACCGGCAGCAGCCATGTCTACCCACAAGCCCCCGGTGTCTGTTTAAACCAACATCCTTATCATTTAACATATTCGACTCTGAGCAAACACCACGATTTCTTTTCGCATCGCTCAGTGAGGGGTCTGCCTTGTGCTTTAGCAGCGAGGAAACCCTTTCATCTTGCCTTTCCTTGTGATAAATATTCATCAAGATGGTAATCTTGTCAACTCCTGTGTTTATGGTTGATGGATCTCTTAGTTATTTTAATTGCCTTTCATGGATATTTCCCTCCGACACATTGATTCATAAGGCGTAATAGTGGTTAGCAGCAGGAGGAGGATGTGATAGGTGATGATGTATACTTCCAGTGGCAGCCTCCAGGCAGCTGCTCTATTCTGAGTGACTGACGGTTTGGGCTGAAGGTAAGAGGACGGCTAAATCTTCACCGCCGCTGCTGCAGAGCCAGTGATTACTCTCCTGCAGCGGGGAAGCATAAAGCATGCTGCTAGCGGTGTCAAGGCTGCAGCTGTATGGGCTTGGACTTGAGGCTCCAGAGGAACTGGCCCCCCTGGTATGGCATGGATAGCTGTCACAACCCCCCCACTCCATCCTCCTAAAGCAGCAGTCTACCAACCTTGAACCAAGATTACACCTGTCACTCAGACAAATGGTCAAGGTGAGGATTATAGGGCTGGATTATGTGTCCCGGATGAGCACTGCATTCCTGACATACTCTGGATGTGACCACACTGACATGCACTGGTAGTCAAGGACACAACTATGGAGTCCATATTGTGTTATTTTGATATTTAAAGCATTTAATTATGATTTAATACATGCATTTTATAATCTAATTTTGAATTGATGCATTAAAATAGCATTTAAATTATGCATTAAAGTTAAAAAAAAAAAGAAATTAAATCTATTCTAAATCAAATCAGAGTTCCTGTTGCTGCTTTGTGGGTTGGATCTCATTAATTGTTAGGTGCCTTACACGTCTCAAATTAAAGCACAAAATAGAAATATATATATATATATATATATATATATATATATAAAATTGAAGCTGTCAAGACCAGTGGTCTTTGTCGTTTTAGTGTTGGATATCAGCAGTGACCTCCGTAGCACATTTGGACACTTCTGTTCCTGGAAGTAGTGGAAGAGTAACTGTACAGTTATGTGTAAACAGGTTATTTGGCCATGTCCGCTGTTCATAGATGTATTTTATGCCACCGTTGCACAACATGTCACTTCAGAACAAACACAAAAAGTGTTTGCTTGAGCCAGATGAAGGCATCCCGCCACTGTACACGGTACCATCCTGATCATGTGCGAATACGTGCATGTGTTCGTGTGTGCACATGATCAGGATGGTACCACCTCCGCTTAAGCCTCCGCTTGAGCCAGAAAAAAACCCTGTACACGTCAACACTGAAAACGGAGTTTCTGAAAATCTTCACCTTGTCCGTTTTCAGTGACCTAAAACACCGTTTGGGTGTGGACGAAAGGCATAGAAAAAGCTACGTTTACAACTACAATTACCGTCTTGCAGTTGTGTACCTCCGCCAACCAGTCAAGTTGCAGTTTATATCTATGTTTGTCCAAAATGTCATCACTTCACCATTTTATCCCATTAGACATTTCTAATAATAATAATAATAACTTGGATTTATATAGCGCCTTTCAAGAAACCCAAGGACGCTTTAACATAGGCATAAATAAACACAACAAATTGAACATAACAGTAGCTAGGGGCCAAAGGCCTTGGTGAAGAGGTGGGTTTTGAGAAGTCTTTTGAAACTGTCCAGAGATGGTGCGTTGCGGAGCTCTATGGGGAGAGAGTTCCAGAGGGTGGAAGTTCGCATTTTTGTGTGAGGGATGGAGGAGGTCAGATAAGTACTGAGGAGCCAGGGCGTTGAGGGATTTGTAGGTGAGGAGGAGGATTTTGTAGGTGATGCGGGACTTGACCGGGAGCCAGTGGAGGTGTAGGAGGGTGGGGGTGATGTACTGCCAGAGCTTGGTGCGGGTGAGAACCCTGGCAGCTGAGTTTTGCACATACTGGAGCCTGTCCAGGGCTTTTTGGGGAATTGTCATAGTTAGCATATGAATTCTTGAGTTATGGCTAAAAACGTGTTTTGTGAGGTCACAGTGACCTTTGACCACCAAATTCTAATCACTT